>JAUZST010043293.1:0-53162 GCA_034779995.1 Parotocinclus haroldoi
TGGTTGTATGCATAAAGCTTATGTCTCCACACAAGTAACCTTGCTGATAGATATGGCTTGTTTTAAACTGGTTGCCTATTTCACATTATTGTTTTAATGCTGGGCAATCTGATAAAGAAGCATTGGCAAAAACCAGAAACCTGGTATAAAAAAACGACAATTTGTGTTTTTGCAAGGGTTTCATGTCCAAGTGGAACTATTTTTCAATTCCTTACAATTTACTTAAAGCAATGTTCAAAAGTTACAAATCAGGCTCTGTTGGGTCCAGGCAAGGGGATGACAGCAGGTAAACTGGTGATCTTCAAAAGCAACAGGTGGGCTACAGTAGTACATGCAGTGTGTCAGAGGAAGGTACAACAAAATAGTAAGGTCGGCGAGAAAGCCAAACTTTAAGTCAGATGAAAGTGATATTAAAGAGTAAGCAGACAAGCATGGACTTCAGCAGCTCTATCTATTATGGCATAACTAAAAGTTAGAGTCACATGATGACACAGACATTAAGCCACAATTGGACTTCAGCAACCACAATCCAAATAGTCATGTGGGTGAGGTGAGGAGGAAGCAACCAACATACCATCCTACCAAAATCACAATGAGGTATTTGACTTTTACCAATGTAGAAAGATGAGAAGCCATAAAGTGTCCCCATATAATCAGTAAATACTTCTAGCCACCAGTGACTCAATTAAAACCACTTCTGACTTATGTCCGTATTCAATAGAAGGAAATTACTCAGCATCTGGTATTTGAGGGTTTTGGAGTTTGCATGTCTTCCCTGTGTCTGTGTGTTTTTATTTTCCCCAGGTACTCTGGTTCCTCCAACGTTAGGTTATCTGTTTGCTCTAAATTGTTCCTGTGCTAGTGTGTTTCTGTGCACATTCCTCAAGCTTATTTAGAATGATGTTGATCTAACATAGTGTTTAATAATAGATGTGTCCAGTGAATGCATATACATGTAAAAATGTGGCCCTAATACTGATCTTTGTACAGCACCAAACTGAATGCTTGTGTTAGCAGAGGACCGTTGGCGCATTTATCATTTTACCAAACGTTCTGCTGGTAGGAGTTGGGTAGGAACTGTATATAAAATACAGGCTGATGCTTTAGAGCTAAATATTTTTTACCAGCAGTGGCCAACAATACACTGTTGCTGACCAACATTTGCTTGGTTGGATTTGGATTTGTGGTTGTTGTTGTTTATCTATGTGTTTACATGAGCAGTGAAGGTTAAATATCATAGATCAGTACAGGAACATTTTCCTGACATGTACAATTCCTGAATGAGCGTCCTGATTCATGATTTGTATGGCTTATGAATATAAGTGAATGTTAGTCTCCCTCTGCTGGTGATGTGCAATACTTCTCAGTTTTAAATCAACATTGTCACAAAGGCATTCTTTCAAATTATCAGAATACTATCGGAGTAAGTCTTCACACCTGTATACCATGATCACATCATTCGGATAAACATTTAATATTAAGTTTTTTTTTTTTATAATGGTTGTTACTTATTAGCAAAATAATTACACTGAATTGCAACCCCTGCAAGGTTTTGAAACGGTAAATTCTTCAGTGATATGTAAGTGTGCACTAGTGAATATTTAACTGAGAGATTAGTCATATCTGTACTAAACATGTATATTTGCACCAGAGTTTAACAGAGGTTACTTTTTGGTGCTGTTCATTAATATCAGAACAGAGGCAATTACTAGGCTTTTGACACAGCCAATAACATTTGTGTGCACCATGCCTTCATCTTTATATTTGCAATTAGACAGTTCTTCATTCACACTGGACAATTTAACACCTTTCACCCTTTGTACATTTGAACATTGCACAGCACCATACATTTTGTGGCACAGTGTCATAAGCAGTTAGCACAGTCACATCACAGCTCCAGAGATACCTGTTATGGTATGTGTCCATGTTCTCCTCTGGTCCTCCTCTTGTTCTCTAGCTTCCTCCCACATTCCAAAGACATGTTTGAGGTTAACTGGTCATTCTAAATTGCTCCTGTGTGAATGTTTCTGACTAGTATCGATATAACCTTGCTACTGTCTAGAATAGCAACGGATGTTGATTCAACATTAAATTAATAAATTGATCTAATCCAACCAAACACATATTCTAAACATTAGTCTGTATATAGTTATTTTGCTTAAATATTTATTGTAGCTTCTGTGACTCATAGGTAAGGGCAGGCTTCTAGTTCCTTAGGACCTGGGTACAAACCCAGTACTGGGCTTACAACAGGAATGTCAGCTCCAGACCATCCTGTGACCCTGAGCAAGATATGTGGGGTCAAGGCAGGATGCTTTGCTTTAAATATTCATAATATTGTATTGTGTGTTTGCAAATGAAACACCAATATTAGGGATTTTTAGTTATATTTTAACTTGGATAGAGGGAATGCTAATATTATAAATACCAGTGCAACCAGAATAATAATATTCATATTCAGACTCTAGAACTGAGCACTGTTGTTTTGGATCCAAGCTGTTCACTGCAGATGTATGTCCACTGGCAATATCCTGGAATCTGAGAATGGATGCATTCAGACAGCTCATGAGGAAGATTTGTCCTGTGGCTATTAGAAATGCTAATACATTGGGTTTCCTTATATATCTTGAATTTGAAGAACAGTCCACTAAAAACAACAATTCATTACAATTTTTCAGTGTATGAACCAAAATTCAATGTGTCCTCTCTAGATATAGGTGTGCTATATTTTTTGTTGTTGTCGTATTGTTCATTTGAAAATGTTTTAAATTTTTCTATACACATGTTTTTGTTTTATATATATTTATATATCATGATCATGGCACTCTGGTGAGAAGAAGCTAACCAGAAGGAAGCCATGGCATGTACATTCAGATGCCAGTAAGAATTTGATTTGAAGCTTCACACAGAAGCCACCCCTCGTTTCTTATCACTGTGGGTGAAACCACCAGCCATGGTACAGCCTGAATTGCTGATGAGAGACTGGAGACTGGAAAGATTACAAATTCTTTACGCATAGCTCCTGTTGAGATGAGAAAGTACAATTTGTACCCACACTGAGACTTCTGCTTTTAAATTCGATGTAACAGGCGCCCACAAAATTTGTGCAAGCCAAATTATCATATGCAGCGAGTGAAATGGACACAAAGACTACAGTCCTTGGCAAAAAAAGATCAAATCTAAAATTACACAACATTAAGGGTTTCATGGTCCTAACAACAAATCAGTGTTTAGAAAATGCACTCAGACCTGACCTTCACAGACCTGTGAAAACATTGCTGTAGTGTGCTTCTGAGGGGAACAGCTGGAAACACTTACATAGTCTTCTTGACCACAAAGATAAAATCATGAAAATATGTGCTGTATGTTTGATACAAAACGCAAAGTTACATACTTGGGTGTTCGAAATCTTCACGAACGTGAACACAAGCTTTTAAACAAAACCAGGAGTGTCAGATAACTACAGGTTCGAAGTCTTGCGTGTGCCACTGTAGTATCATGCAGGAGCAGCTGTCAGAAACCACACAGCTGGTCTTCAACCAGTCAACAATAGCTGTTCTGATGCACAAGACGATAAAGGCAAAGCAAATCCCTATTTCACAGTCAGCTATTAAGAGAATAGGTCAATTCTTTGAATAACAGATGATGCTACCAAAAAAATATCTTAAAGCAAAGATAACCACCTCCTAAAATTTACAGTGAAAAAGCCTTAAAATGAAGAAATCAGAAATCAAGACCTAAGTAAACATGGATTTTTAGAGAAAAAACAATAACCAGAAGGTTGTCTATTGCAGGTTTGTGTCTAGAAGGTGCCAACTGCCATTGCCATTACCAATTTAAGAAAAGCATTAAAAACAGAATCACAGTTACCGACAACATATAGAAATTTTGATTCACTGAGGTACAGCGGAGTTATGTAAACTGATAAATAGAGAATGGATTGCATGGTGATGGTCCTGAAGGGTGCCTTTGAAGATCGGGTGAGAAATGCAATTAACCCATTAAGCATGTATTAAGTGGTATAATAGTTTGGGGAGCCTTTTCAGCTGCTGGTGCTGTTGAGCTGCTTCACTGTGAAGTAATGTTTCTCAGTAATGGAAATTATTGCAGAAAGGCTTGCTTCCCACAACTTATAGTTGATTTGGAAACTGGCACCTATTATTTTTCAAAATTACAGCGCTTGCATTGCAGATACCACAAAAAAATCCATCAGACACTTTTGGCTGATCAGTGTCTATATTTATAGAGAACGTATGGTCTCTCATTAAACACAAGCTAAATGGGAAACATTTTCATACAAATTAATGTAATTAATGTTAAATTTGCATTCCAAATGACCGTGTAACTGCCGTGTAACTAAATATAAAGAAGAAGGCATGATGCAATCACACAAATGTGTTATTTGTCATTTCAAAAGCCTACTTGAACCTGTATGAATATTAACAAATAGGACAGGAGTATACCAGTAAATTCTTGTACATACGTACAAACAAATTATCTGTTTGTTTAATTTCGAGCTAATTTCCTGTCTAAATATGTTACAATTTTAGGTTTGGCCCATTTTTAGGCAGGCGTATACGTTTTGGATAGTCGGTGCAGTATTATTGTAACCTTCACCTGGCCAGTTTGCTGTTCTGATAAGGGAGTAATGTGAGGCAAATAAAGCCAGCAGATACAAGCTCTGACTGTGTTCAAACACAGGCAGGAAATTCCAGAGGGCTTGCAAACCTGATGAACTGTGAAACCAAACCAGACACTCACATATATGGGCTAATCCTCAGGATTAGCTGTTGAGAGGACACACAGCATCATCAGTATTTTTGCTATATGTAAGCAGTTTCACTTTGTTACAAACTGTGTTCTTTTAAATCACTTTATACCCTTAATGTAATGTTGTTTATTACTTGCACACAAGCTGAAAGCTTCTGAAAGTTCTGTGGCAGCAGTTCATCATCCTGTTAGCTAACACCCCATTTACTGGGTGTTATTTACTGACTGATGTATTAGATAACAAAAAATCAAGAAAGGAACCAATTTAAGCCAAATTAATAAAATGAGTAAAATAATGAGTACGATAACTGTAATACAACAATCTTGCTCTAAAGTTGTGAGTATAACAATGCTAAAGAAAAAGAAAATATTCAAGCATTACACTGGACAGAACAGGCATTTGGCACAGCTATGCATGTGTTAGTTTAGTGAATACAGCTTCAGACAAAGGCTAACAACACCCTCATGATCCCAGAAAAACCCATGGCTCACGTGGTGTCGTTCTTCTTATATTACATCCGTGATTAAAAACTGCTAATGCTGGCAAACTGATCAATACCAAGGGACCAGAGAAACTGCAAGAAGATGACATTACGGGTAAGAAACAAAGATCAAATGCAGATCTAATCAAAGCAATTTAGTTCATTTTGTTGGTATAATATTTGCTAGTCATTTATTTTTCAATTTCCTGCCCAGTGCATGTCCTTCATTAGTCATGTCTGTTAATAACAACATTCTGTGTCATTGTCATTGTGTTGGCTTTAGTAGATATTATTCGGTGTGGTTATGCTTATGCTTTTGGTTAAGAAACATTTTCATTACAGTAATAATGGTTCGCCACATGATATAGAACACTTCGCAAAAATGTAATTATTTATGAAATTTTATTTTAGATTATTATTAAAAATATAAAAGTCTGAAGTCACCATCGCACTAACTACTTTCCAAATTTTTTGACTTTTACAAAATGCTATCAGTAAATCTAAAGTATTTATCTGAAGCTGTAGTCGATAATGAATAAACCAGGTATTATGGTTAAAGGTAGCAAATGCCCTGAGGCCACACTGGTAAATTAATAATAATAATAATAATAATAATAATAATAATAATAATAATAATAATAATAGGTTACACTTACATAGCGCCTTTCACAGAACGCAAGGTTGCTTTACAGGACATAGTTTACATATACAAGAAAATATTACACATTACCAGAAGTGGAAGAAGATAAAAAAGTAAAGTAAGTACAGATGAGTCTTTAGTAAAGTTATAAATTCAGTGAGAGAAGTAGTGGAGCTTCATGGTTAATGGAAATTAAACACACATGTTGAATGCTGCCAAGATAAAGTGAATTCATCACCCACCCTGGCATCAGCTGATGCTAATTTAGGCACAAGCAGCACTGCTAGTTTTTGCAAGCTCCGAAAAAGCACTATTAAATGGTACGAAGCAAGTTTATGTTTGGAATTGAACAGATGAAAAACCAAGACCACAATGTGTTGTGTACTGTGAAATTCTTAGCAACAAGAGAATGAAACCAGCACACTTAAGAACACGTGATCATTAAACATGTGCATTGAATGATAAACCTGTAGACTCAACTACATATGCCTACTATGTACAAGTGTGTGTGTGGTTGTGTGTGTGGTGCATGTATTTCTGTGGTACTTGGAGGTTTTGCTTTGCTAATGGGTGGTATTTTGGTCTAAAGGGTTTCTGAACCATTTTATATATTTAATTGCTATTTTGCAGAACTACAACCAAAATCAAACAAAAAAATACCTTTTATATGTCCTTTTACAATTCCAAATCAGTGAGAAAAGAATTAATCAAAAAACAACTTTACTTTACGACTTTTATTGCATACAGACATGAACCCAAATACACTCAATAACCTAATACATTTAATTTAGGGCCTTCAACACATTTGCATATTTTTCCCTTTACAGTACATAGTATAATTAAACAACTCAAGAAATCTGGAGAAATTTCATAGTGTCTCTCAGACAGAACTGCATCAAGAACCATTCTTTATCAATAGCTGATATAACCACATGGGCAAAGGATTACTAAAAGAAGACTCAGGTTAACAGTCTCCAGAAGTGGTGTCTTCTCTGGGCTTAAAGGCATCTGGGATGGATCATCACACAGTGCAAATGTGTATTGTGGTCAGATGATTCAGTATTCCAAGTCTTTTTAGGAAGTGGAAGTACTTGTGGTGTGGACCAAAGACGAAAAGGACCAGACTTTTATCAGCTCAAGTTTATCCTTCCAAAAGCCAGGCTGTCTCATAGGTTGTGTCAGTGCCATTGACAATGGTGATTTGCTCTGTTGTGATGGTAGGATCAATGCAGAAAGGTACATTGAGATTTTAGAGCAACATATGCTGAATTTCAACTATCTTTTCACATTTTTATAAAAGACAATGCAAAACCACATGCTGCACACATTACAAAGGCATGGCCACAGAAGAAGATGGTACAGGTACTGGGCAGACCTGCTTGCAAGAGAGTGTATGGAGACGTTTAGAAACAAAAAAATGTGACAATGACAAAACACCTGAAACACTTATGCTTTATGGTGAATGGCAACATTACAAAATGGCAAATACCTTAATGTCCAAACTTTTTTTAAGAAAGTGGTTAATTGTGGCATTACTCTAAATTGGCATTAAGAGTGTACATATATAACTAGTCTTGAGATAACTATGTGTAGATACAACCTTGTGTGTGTCGCTGAAATGGCCTCTGATGCTGATAAAACTAACAAACAATTGTTACTTATGATATGACCATCATATGATGATTTGATATTAACATTGCCATGGCCTTGCAGTTTGAGGCCTCCTATCCTGATGGGCTATGTCCAGGATGGAGTATCATTCTAAAAGGAGAGAGTCCCTCTGAAGCCAACAAGTATGTCCAGCCCTTTGTATTATTTTGAAAATACAAATTTACAGTACTTGATTTTGAATGTCATGAGCACAGAAATTGAAAGCAACTATAAGTATTAAAAAAGTCATTTGTATGCATGAGGGATGTCCATATGTGCCAGTTTCCACATCAAATCTATCTAGCTTTATAATGGACCAGGGAAATTGTCATTGACCCTAATAATTTAAAAGGAATAGGTTTGTACCTCAGTAAATCAGAACGCAGAAACACAAGAGCACAGAACACAAGCCCTGTGCAATATTACAAATAAAAGTTGTCTGCAAAGAAATTTTTGTTTGTTTTTCAATTTTAACTGCCAAATGAGGACAATTCAGAACAGAAGTGAATTACTCTAAACCGTTCATAAAAAATGTACCCTGTAAAAATAATCCCTTTGTCATGTAGGAGAACTCAAATGTATTAAGTCAGACATTGAAAATACCCTCAGTGTAAATGATATAAACAAGCAGCAATACATTTTAGAGGCGGAACTGTTAAATGGTAAGAGGCATACATCGGGTGACAATTCATGTAAATCTTTCTCTTTAGTGCAATATCAATATAGATGTTAATAGCTTGTACATGGAATACAAATGTACATGGAATAGCCAAGTTATCATCTGCAATCTCTTACATGCTGAAGTATCAGTGAACTGAAGGAAAATGGTCTGGGGAAGGAAAAACCAGTTTAAAATTAGGGGGGTTTATTATTGGTATATGTGGCCTGACACAGTTGACCAGGTCGTACCATCAAGACTGAATCAGGCTGAAATTACTTCTGACTCCTAAATTATTCGCATATCATCGCTAATGCATCTCTCTGCTTCACCCAGGTTTGAGATCAATTTACTGTGCGAGCAAAATGAGAGAATAGCCTTTCATTTCAATCCACGCTTCACAGAGTCAGACATAGTCTGTAACTCTTTCCTGGCACATCACTGGGGGAAAGAAGAAAGATGTTCAAATTTCCCTATTGGCACAGATGAACCCTTTCAAGTGAGTGAAAAATGGTTACCATGTGTCATAAACAGGTCAAATAGAAACTAAACACAATTTGTGTCCCTATTCCTTTACCAGATTGAAATTTACTCGGACAGTGAAAACTTCCACGTTTACATTGATGACACAAAGATCACAGAGTATAAGCATCGCATTGAGGACCTGAAGAGCATCACTAAAATTCAGGTGGTGAATGATTTCAACCTCTCGTCTGTTGAGATCACAAAGAAAGATCTTTATTAAACTAGCTTGAACTGGATGTTAAAATATAGCATTGTTTTGTTTACAGTGAATTACTGTTTGTTATGTACATTTAAAGATTATGTTAGCAATATAAATTGATATTTATGCTCATGTATCCACTTCTGCATGGACATAGATTTGGTTAAGATTACATGCATCAAATGTTGTTCTAAGCAAATGTCTGTATGCCTATTTGGTTTTGATCACAGAATAAATTAAAGAGACTTGGGACTGGAGGAAATATCTCATTTGGAACCCGTTGAGAGTTAAATTACTTCAAAATATGTTGAGTGCAATTAACAGAATATAATAGGTGCTATTAGTGGAGCCCTTTCGCAAGTGTATTAACAGTATATGTGTGATACAACAACATGACCTTAGTTTTGAAGGGACATTGAGGCGGCTATCTTTCCCTTTCAAACACAATAGAAGTAAGCAAAAGAAATACTTTTCTTTTATGAAAGTCTACTAAACTAACTAAACAGCTTAAGCAATTTTGCACCAAAATGGCCATTACTGCCATTGTTAGTATTATTGTTTTTGTCACTGATGAGAAATGAATAACAAATTAATGTAATTTTTAATAGTAACACTGATTTTATGTGCAATTTTATGTGCAATTTTGACCCAATAAAAACAGAAAAAATCTAAACTGTTACAGTTTTACCTCATCATGAGCCAAAACAGCATTGTCCTGGAGGATCTCCTCCAAGATCTTGACCAGGCCATCACTGAGCTTCTGCACAGAAACATAATGCCAGATAGGTAGATTTAGAATTTATCAACTGGATTTAGGTCAGGCGAGCATGGGGCCTTGTCAATTATATCAATTTCTTCATCCTCCAAGACCTGCTTGTATACTATTGCCACATGAGACCAGGCATTGCCGTGCACCAGGAGTTACCCACAACCCACTGTACCAGTTTATGGTCTGACAATAGGTACAAGGATTTCATCCTAATTCCTAATAACAGTCAGAGTGCCATCATCTAGCCTAGAGGTTCATCCAGGAATATGCCTCCCCAGACCATGACTGTCCCATCACCCAACTAGCCATGCTGAATGATGTTCAGGGTGGCATAACATTCTCCACGTCATCTCCAGCCCCTATCACATCCTGCCATCCTGCAGGAGTTGGACTACCTGTGCAAACTCTGTAAAGTACAGGCACTGCACCATGGTACTAGTAGTGATGCTGACCCTAGCAAACTGCAAATCTATTTAAAAATCAGCTTTAAAAGATGAGAGCCAAACTGTCAATGGCCCAATGACCTATTAAACCGATCCTGTTTTAGGAGTCGTCTCAATGTTACCCCTCTAATGCAAATGTTGCTAATTTCAAAACAGATCAACAGCCCCCTGCAACAATGAAATTACAATTCTGCCTAACTAGGTTATTGTTTCTTCTTTATCCTACTGTTTTATAGTATTCAGTAAACATTTATCATTGAATCAGATATATCAACTACAATATCACATCATAAATCATTATTAAACAACAACATAACATATCTGCATCACGAGTAGTCTGAGAAAAGGAACTGATTCCAGTCTGTCTTCTGCTCTTTAGCAGCTCGGACTTTGGCAGCTTTTCCTAGGGTCAAAAGACAATTTATGCAAGTGATGGAAAGATGCTATCACACTCAGAGCTAGCCTGACTCTTGCCAATTTTACTGGTTTTGAACTTTACACTTGTTTCTTTTGAAACTGTTTTTATATTATTTTTCATCATGTTATTGTCACCACAGTGATGATGAACTGGTAAATGTATAAAACCATGCATATGAAAACACTGGACTAATGGCATCGATAATAATTCTAAGTAATAATTATGAAATCTAATTTATAATGAATCAATAAGGGTGGATAGAGTGGGACATTGTATTGTGTCTGTAGTGAATTTGTGTGGTGTGTCCTGTAGTTCTGCTCAGCTATTCAGTATAAAGCTGCACACACTTTATGACTTACTAACTCCAACACTTGTGAATTAAGTAAGGCACAGTGATGATTTACTACCAGGGCATTAGCTGCTGTAAAAGTGGGTCTAATGATGCCCCATCTTGAGAACATGATAAAACAATTAACTCAAGGAAAAAGTAGTAGTCTCCTGAAACCTCACAGGTCTGTTCTGTAGTAGTATCATTAAGAAGTAGGCATGATTTTTTCCCCCCAAAAATCAGGGTTTTTTTGTCAGCATAACAGCATAACATTTCTATGACAACCCAATTTGAGTAAAAGCTTTTCTGCAAAGTACTTGTCTACCATGTACACCACAACAGCCACAACTCTCTTTACCAAATGTGGCACTTTCTGCTAACATTTTTGTTATCAAAAATGTTCACTGGAAAGGTAAGTACTGTACATTTCTGATACAAAAGGAGCGTTTGGGATTGAGATTCCTCTAGATTTTCTGGTTTGCCTTACCCAGGCTTCATGTTGGCAAGAACATAAATATAGGCAAGATAAAATAAATCAATATGGTGGCCCAGTTCAATCCTGACTTAATTGGTGTTTCTAAAGTTCCCTGTTTGAGTGTGTGCACCCATTGATGAATTGGTACTTTCTTTACAGTTGTTCCAATGTTGCACCCTGTGCTGCCAGCTAGGCAACCAGTGCAGCCAGCTTTTCCTGCAACCCTTACCACAATGAGGCGGATAACAAATGAATGAATAAAATTGATAAAAACGTGATTTATCCCCATAACCAACCTGATAAGGGGCAGAGGAGAAACAAAAATGTTGTTTTTGTAATGATGATGTCCATAATGATAATGATGATGATAATTATGCTTAGTCTCCAGGAAAAAAAAGTACTGTGAGATTTCATAGCAAAATTGGCTTTGCTTAACATATCAGAGCTTTAAATTTGACAGTTTGACCATAAAGTTCACATTTATACTATGAACTTTGTATGGTAATTCGTTCACTTCATGGTTCTCCTGTCACATATCATAGTACATCTGTAAACTTGGTTGAATATAAACTGACCAAAAATTATTTCACAGTTCTACTACGGATTTTGATGGTAATTTCGCCACTTCATGGTTCTACTTTTTCCTGGGTGATTTCCATATATTAAATGTCAATAAAAAAGTAAAAAAGCTTTATTAAACAGATTAATTTATTTATGTTAGTATATAGGTACAATATACTGTATAATTAATTATAATAATAAAAAAACAGCATGACTCATACAGCAGCAAGAGTGTAATATCTGGGAGGCTAGCCTGTTTGGAAAGATCGACACATAGCGCAAACACTCTCCATCTCTCTGTCCCTCTCTTTCTCTGTCTCTTTCTCTCACACACACACACTTTGGGCAGTGCGTATGTGCTTGGAGGAAAGCGTGCTAGAGGAGAGAATCGGCTCACTGAAGACTGAACCATGTATAGGACCCGTCGAGCATCTCTACTGGAAATCATTTCGTTCATGTATCACGGTACGTGCTTTCCTTTGTAATTAAACATGGCTGTTCCTCATGTCAGTAACTTAACTGCATATAGCTATAAAATGTATTGAATTATTAAAGTTGATTTAGAAAGTAATTAAATACCTGGAAAAGAATTGTCTGTATGTGTTGCTTCATGCACATTTGATCTCATAAATGAATACTAGGCAAGGCTAGAAGCAAGCAACCTTGTGAAGTAGTTTCTGCACATCAACTTCAGCAATTTCATTATTTTCAGTAACAGGTTTTGAAGGTGAATCATCTAACCTGTTGGTTTATTATAGGGGAACTGGGAAAAACCTGAGCAAAGATTCAATTCACTTCACATTTGTGACAACAAGATGCTGAAATGACTGGAGACATCAGCGACATGCACTGAGGAAATTTAGGTTTTTTCAGTCTCAAAAGCTGCAGCTGTCTATTTTGGGCATTATCACTGAAAGCATATACGTTGACTTTGAAACAGCGTTCAAAACTCAAAAGATGAACTGTTCAGAATTGAATTTCCATAACTCAGTGTTTGCTGTAAATGGTTCATTCATAAGAGCTGAGAGTGACGATCTGTCGCTGCATCAGGATGCTGAGCTGGAGAGAGCCTTATTACTGACTATCCAGGAACCAACAACTATTGCTCTCACTGCAATGTATTCACTGTCATTTGTGGTGGGGTTTATGGGGAACCTCATGGCAATTCGGATGCTAACCAGCCAGAGAAGCAGACGGGTGGGGAGAGTTAGTGCCACCCGTAGTTTACTGATCAACCTTGCTGTCTGTGACCTGATGGTGGTCTGCATCTGCATGCCCATCACCCTCGGCCATATTATCTACACAGCCTGGGTATATGGAGACCTGCTCTGCAGGGCGGTTCCCTTCATTCAGGCAGTGTCTGTCTCAGCCAGTGTTCTAAGTCTGACAGTAATCAGCGTGAACAGGTACTACAGTGTGCATAGACCACTGAATGCACGGTCCTATTTCACCCAGAGGAGGATCTATATCACTATTGGCATAGTGTGGATCATAAGTTCAAGCATTTGTTCCCCACTTCTTTTCATGATTAAGCTAGATGAGATTTGCTTAATTAGTACTGCAGTGCCCATCTGCAGAGAGCTGTGGCCACAAGTAAGGCTCAAACAAATTTATAATGTCCTGCTATTCATCACACTCTACTGCACACCTGTGACTTTTAACTTGACCATCAGCTTCCTTACAGTGCAAAAGCTTTGGAGAGGGTCAAAGCATTTCAAAAACTTCGACCCCACCAGTCAGGCAGTATATGCCTCATGTCTGAAGACGCGGAAAAAGATTGCTAAGATGGTGGTTACCCTGGTCTTGCTCTTCACAGTCTCCTGGCTGCCCCTGTACATGGCTGATATTTTAATAGACCACGAGATGCATCCACCACACTGGATCCTACAGACCAGGCCATTCACTCAGTGGCTGGGTCTTACAAATTCCAGCCTTAACCCTATCTGCTACTGTTTCTTGGGAGATCTACACCGCTCTGCCAAAGTGATGAAATCTAAATACCAACAGCGGATGCTTTCTTTTCTAAGCACATCAAGCTCTACCAATCTACCAAGGCTGCTCCATCTCAAGCGGCAACCTTCCAGCCAGGGGCAACATAATGAGACTCAGGTACCTGAGGAAACAGTCTCAGATTGATACTCCCACACCAACAGGGAGTTGAAACCCCAGAGTGAATTTTAGGAACATTCCTAGGAACAAGTGTACCATAAATGGTGAACTTCTTACCTGTGATTTAAAATGAAATGCTAAAGTACTATTTGGATGGGAAGTTTTATATACAGACCAGTGACAAATTTAAAAGAAAATGTGAACAAGTCAAGGAGCTTGGTATTCTGTGGAGGAATCTTGCTGCCATGGTTTGGGTACACATGAAAAGGGTCAACACAGGTCAATACAAATATTCAGACTGGTCACCTGAACATTTCGATGGAACATTTTTATTCTGATGAGATTTCTAGTACCCCTGCAAGAGGTGTCGCTGAATGGTTTGAGAAGTAGTAAAATATGTTGTAAAAATCATATGCTTGGGCCATTTGCAGGCAAGAGTTCAACTCAGTTGGACACCTACATAAATGTTTGGACTGAATTGTTAGATAGAACTCCCAAAAACAATTGGGGCAGTAAGAATTATGTCTCTCCAGAACAGGTCAAGAGACTTTCAAAGCACTACAAAAGCTGTTGTAATAGTTAGTAGTGTCCAAACACCTTTAGGTTTTTCTCAACAATGTCACCAATCTATAATAAATGTTACAAGAAGGTATTTATTCTATTGATCGTAAATTAGCATGAAAATCATGAAAGGTAAAGACAACATCCAGAAGCTGTATTTGTAATGTTACAGAGACTCATCCCATACCTTGAGCACACTGATAGCTTTGAACTTTTATATTATATATATTATATATATTATTATAATGTCTTGTAATAATATTATGTCATTATAATATGGCACAGTGGTTAGTGATGTCGTCTCACATTTCCGGTCACCTGGTCTTGATCTGGCCACTGCTCTGTGGAGTATGTATGTTCTCTCTGAGTCTGCATGGGTTTCTTCTGGGTACTACAGTTTCCTCTCATATTCCATGCGTTAGGTCAGTTGTATTCTCTAAAGTGTGACAATGTGAGAGATTATGTATGCTCTGTGCTGTGGGATATGCCCAGCCCCCAAAATAACCTGAACTGGATAGAGCAGGTATGGAAAGTGAGTGAGTGAAGCTCTTGTAGTAGGCCTGGTACACATGAAAGTTGCTATTGATGATAAGTAACTGCATGGCTAGAGCACGTATGTTTTATAACTGTATAGCACACAGTAGCTTACAGACAGTAGCTAATTGAACAGGTACACATTTTAAGTACTACCCTTGGCAAACAAAGGTTTTTTACTTCATTGCAAATAATCAATTCACAGATATGACACCAAATAATGTTTTTGTTTATGGCTGACCATTCTCACTCAATCATAAAATGTTGAGGAAAGAATTATGGAATCTTTAACCAAATCATGACAAGTCATTTGTTGTGAATTCTTTGAGGCATTGACTTAATATTCTACCTCAAGTTGGTACCAGCTTCTTTGTTTTCTCAATAGCAGCTGTGAGACCAAATTTGCAGGAGGAAGCCTTGCCATGGACCTTTTTCCACCATACATTTTCAGCTGGATTAAGATTGTTTGCTGTCATCAAGCTGATATGCCTTTCCTGTAGAAAACCTTTAGCTGATGCACATTCTGAAAAATGACTTCACCATCACCAAACCTATTTTTTACTAAGAAATGAGAAACGTGTTTAAACATATACCTATGCTTTGACTATTGAGATAATGATTGCAATCTCTATTGGTCCTTGACATGCAACACCATAAATGTCAACAAAATTTTTATTTTCGAGGTATATTGCATTGTCCTGCATTCTATCCTGATGATTTCTTTGTCTACCCATATGTATTCCTTTTATACCAATTTTGTTTCCTACACAGATACAAGGAACAGGCAACGCGTTTTACCACACAACTCTCTTGTTGAGGCCATATTTTATTTTCATTTAATTCAATTACAATAATTAACTTAATTAATTTGTATGATGCATGCAGTACAATGTCAGAATGTTTAGATATTAAATTAAAACTGTTTAGTGCCATATCTGTCAACTGTTTTTTGCTAGAAAGCAAAACAAGCTGGGTGAACATCCTCTGAGTGTGGTGATTCCATTATTTTTGGCAGGGGTAGTGTAAAATGTTTCTGTAAATTTACACATATATATATGTAAAACAAATAATATTCGAACAGGGCTTACGTGTAGCTTATTTGTTTTGCATGTTCTGAGAAAGCTTGAAAAAAATTGTAAGATTTTTGTGTCTTTATTGGGATATTGCATTGATGTAAGAGTTATCTGTCATTTGTCATTTGTTTGCTCTGTCTCACATTTCGATTTCAAACAACAACAATGTGTCAGTGTGCAGTAAATATGAAATAAAACTTTAAGACTGGCAATTTATATATGTCTTCCATTGATGTCACAACTGTGCATAACCTATAGAATGCTTCAGTCAGAAAGTGGCTAGCAAAGACTTTTCATGACAAAACCACCTATTGTACAAAACTACAATATAATTACTATTACTACATGAATATGACATAAATATTTTGAATTTTGTATTTCATGTTTTACCCCTCAGTTTCCCAACATACGAATCATTTTATTTTTCCACTTTCAATACATTATTGAATAAATTATTCAACACTTTGTTATAAAATAAGCTTCATATAATACTCAATGAGACACATCAGAAATAATTATTGTAATTGTATGTACTGCAATTTGGTAATCAGTATAATTACCACTTATTGTCTTTAAGATTGAGGTCTAATAGTGGTGGGGGAGGGGGGTCTAATGGCAGCAAGGACAAAGGACCTTCGATAGTGCTCCTTCACACACTTGGTGTGAAGCAGTCTATCACTGACAGAGCTGCCAAGTACTGCCAGAGACTTGTGCATAGGGTGAGAGTCATTGTCCATCACTGATGTACAGAATTGGCCGTTGATAACAGCCATAACTTTAAAACCACCTGCCTAATATTGTGTCAGTTCCCTGACACATGGCATTAGCAAATCCTTTTATTCCTTGTTAATTCTTCATTTTCTTAGGTTGTGAGGTGTGATATCCATAATTTATACTTGTTTGTTCAGCACATCCCACTTGACAATCTTTGCAGTGTGGTGCATCCTGTTCAAAAAGGCCACTTAAAAGCTACAGTATATTTGGTTTAGATAGGTACGTGTCAAATTAATATTTACATAAAAGACATGGCCCAAGTTTTCCCAGAATCATACTGTCAATGTTATTATCATCACCTGTCAGTGCTTTAAATGATATGGCTGATCGATATGTATTCAACCCCAGTTCCAATGAAGTTGGAACGTTGTGTAAAACATAAATAAAAACTAAATACATGATTTGCAAATCCTTTTCAACCCATATTTAATTGAATACGCTACAAAGACAATATATTTAATGTTAAAACCCATACACTTTATTGTTTTTTTGCAAATATTCACTAATTTTGAATGTGACGCCTACAACACGTGTCCAAAGAAGATAAGGAAAGCAAAACACTGGGAAAGTTGAGCAGTGCTCAAAAAACACCTGTTTGGAACGTTCCACAGGTGAAAAGGTTAATTGGAAAGTGGTGCGTGTCATGATCATTCACAATCAAGGATAGGGTGAGGTTCACCACTTTGTGAACAGCTTTTGTAAGCAAATAGTCCAGCAGTGTAAGAACAACGTTTCTCAACATGCAATTGCAAGGAATTTAGGGATTTCATCATCTACAGTCCATAATATTATAAAATAATCTCTGCAAGTAAGTGGCAAGGGTGGATATTACCTCATGGGCTCAGGAACACTTCAGAAAAATATTGTCAGTGTACACAGTTCATCTTTCCATCTACAAGTGCAAGTTAAAACTCATATATTAGTCCCATATAGTTCCTGTTTATCTCAGCCAAGCCACATTCTGCAAGTGTTACAACAGTGTGGCTTCATAGGGAAAGAGTGCAGGCATTTTCCTATTAAAAATGTGTGCCGCATTGGGAAGCAACAACAGAGACCCTGGACTGTTCGCACACAGCAACTGAAGTTGTATATCATGAAGAATGGAAAGAATTCCACCTACAAAGCTTCAACAATTAGTGTCCTACTCGTTAAACTATTTTTGTAAGTATGCATCACATCATAATTGAGCTCTGAGAAAATCTGATATAACTTTACTATTGCAATTCTACCCCCATGCCTAGCAAAATAATTAATCAGAATTTTAATTTGGATCTAATAAATGTAAAAAAAGTAAATAATAAGTCATATATGAAATGGCCTAGTTTT
Organism: Parotocinclus haroldoi; assembly: GCA_034779995.1. Classification (NCBI taxonomy): domain Eukaryota; kingdom Metazoa; phylum Chordata; class Actinopteri; order Siluriformes; family Loricariidae; genus Parotocinclus; species Parotocinclus haroldoi. The sequence continues at coordinate 18,296 of JAUZST010043293.1, forward strand.
TATAAACGATTTGTGATTTCTTACTCATAACAAATTCATGTACTTATATATTATACAAAGCGGATTCCAAAAAAGTTGGGACACTAAACAAATTGTGAATAAAAAACTGAATGCAATGGAAAAAGGAAGCATATAACGAACAGCTGGAAGACCAGTTAACACTAATTAGGTCAATTGGAAACATAATTGTGTATAAAAAGAGTTTTTCAGAGTGTCAGTGTCTCTCAGAAGCCAAGATGGTAAGAGGATCACCAATTCCACCATTGTTGCGCAGAAAGAATGGTGTTACCCAGCTTAAAATAACAAAGACTTTTAAGTTATCGTCATCAACCATGTATAACATCATCAACAATCGATGTACGTAAGGGTCAAGGCCGTAAAACTCTACTGGATGCTCGTGGTTTTAGGTGTTTTACCTTTAACTTATTATTATTTTGTACCTAACTATTGTAAGTCGCTTTGGATAAAAGCGTCTGCCAAATGCAATGTAATGTAATGTAATGTAAAATATGGAAATATAGAATATGGGAAATAAATGAATGCAGAAATAAATAAATAAGGAAATAAATAAATGAGGAAATAAATAGGTATGGAAATAAACAAACAAAGAAATAAATAAATACATACATACATAAAAATAATAATACAAACACATTTAAGTAAACCAAAATGTTAATTAATGCACGGTTTTATATATTAATATATTTATTTATTTAGTTATTATTTAGTCAATATTTAGTCAATAATGATTATTCTTACAGATTAAATCAACTTTTACTTTCATTTAGTTGTTTACCTTCACTTTTATTCATTTATTTATTTACTTTTAGTTTTGGCAGGCTTGGTGCCACATACAGTACCATCTGAGGGATCATTTTTGGAATGTATTGCAGTCCAAATTGCAGTCAATGCAGGAATGAATGTTTATTAGCAATTCAAATAAAATAGACCAAACAAACAAAAACAAAACAAGAGATATATTGGGTTCATAATGTCTGCAATGAAATAACAGCCAAATTAAATGTAAGAGACATTGCAGTTTATTTATTTATTTATTTTTAGTACTGTCTGATTTGGGGTTGTACTAGCAATAGGGCACAGGGCTCATTTTAAAGATTTACCAATTTTTTTTTCCAACAAACAAATACAATCTAAAAATAATTTACGTAACAGAATAATAACTTGACACTGCCCTTCTCAGTTACAGTATCATCAAATGCACAGACCCAAATAAGAGAAAACTTATTGGTCATCCCACGGTCTTCAGAAGATCCAGATTGATCCACCTTCCGATTAAACATGTATAACTTAATTAAATGTTGCGTATACTGTATTCCTAAAGAGATTTATCCTAGGCTACTTATGGAATTGCATCATTTCAGTGTGAGATTAAGCTCATTTTCTAAAAGTTTCTTTTCATACCTGTTTTTATCCATATGTACCAGTGGTTCCAATAATGCTGGAGGTGTTTCTGCTAATGTTGTTGAATACAATGCAAACTTACAAACAGTAACAAAATACAATACTGTATTGTATTGTATTATTAGGTCTTACCATGTGGGAGAAGAGCATGGTCGAGGCTACTTCCTATTGTCTGTCATTGTCATAAATGTCTTATGCAATCCTGGTGCAACATAGTTCCATCTTTAGGGATGTGTCTAATTGTGGGCTTAATAACAGCAGTGCAGCATGACAATACACTTGAGGAACTGTCAGAGTGGAGGGACTGCTTTATTGTTAACCGTTAACATGCTCTCTGATATTTTCCTCCCATGGAGAGTAAGAAGTCACAGGAGATTCTATGGATTAACCTACCTAGTAATTTCAACAGCATCTATGAACAAACAACTACAAAATGATATCTTTATACAGTATTTTGATGGAATATCAGGTTATATTTCACAAGCTACTCATAATGGCCATTGAGAAATCTTATACTGTATGTTCATTGTTCATTGTCCAACTCAGTAAATGAATGAATAAATGAACTTTATTGTCATTTCACATTGTATTTGTACACTTGCACATTGAAATTTAATTGCAATTCCCTCTCTCGGTGCAAAAATAAAAAAAAATAAAAAACATGACAAAATAGAATAATAAAATAAAATTACATTAAATAAGATCTTTGCCCAACAAACTGTAATATTTGAGCACTACCATGCGTACACAAACAATAAAAAAACACAGAGTTTGTAAAGCTGCAAGCTTCTGCCATCTTGTCAGATATAACACTGAAGAAAACAGGAACTGCACCAATTAAGCAATCAAATGTTTTAACTTAAAAAAAATCAATTGTGCAATAATGTGCAGAAAAAGAGGTCATTTTAAAAATAAACATCATTGACATTTTGCTCTTTTCAGGGCACTTGTGATTATCATTGACCCTCAGGGCCATGTCAGCTACTAATAGAGTCAACCCAACTTGTCTTATCTGAAAGGTCAGAATGATCCTAAAGACCTCCAGGGAAAGTACAGATTACATTAAATATACTAGTACCGGTATGCACTGTTTAACAACTGAATTATATTCTATGAAACAGGTTGTTGATCAAAATGGTAAGCAGACATTGCCATTGTCAAATATAACTTGTATGCTACTGTAATGTAAATATAATGAATAATTTTACAAAAAAACTGCATGCAAACGATTCAGTGTAAATGTAAATGCTTCATATGCCACTGAAAGCGTGACTGAAACGCTGACAGCCACACCTTTAAACTAGCTTAAACTTAAACTAGCTTAAACTAAAATATCACTCCCTCCAGGAAACACAACACCATGGATCTTTCGTTACAAGAAGACATTAACTATCACACACACTGCAGAACATAAATGCACTGTAAAATATAAATACGTGCAATGGAATATAAACATAAGTAGACATATCTCACTGGCTGCACACAACTAAGAGGAAATTAGCCAACTTGAAGAACCCCTAATTTCCAGAACAGTTAGTACAGTATCAGCTTTTAAACACTTTAAGTACACCAAGGTGTATCTCTGCCTGTCCACTTTGACTTTTAGGGTTAGATTCCAGTCCTTTACCAATGATCTTTAGTTTAGCCTTTGTGAGCATTAGCACATCTTAGCCTTTTAACCCTGTTCTTTTTTTAATTAAGTTTTGGTTCTTACCCATTCAAAAAAAATAATTCTTGACTGGTCTGTTTTCAATTGTTTTTGTTGATTTTTTTTAAACATTTCATACAGATGTCTTGTATTCCAATAATAATAATTATATATGGACTATTTGCTGAGGTACATGTGGGGTAGACCTAAAGGTAAGCTTGCAAAAGTCTTTACAGCAGTCTAACTCTGCTATCTGAGCTTTTGCTATTTGAATTCCCACCACTGATGTATTTGTATACCCTCAAATGCAAAAAACAGTGAGAAAATAACAAAAGTTAATAACATTCTGAATGGATTCTTAACTCCGCACACCCCCTTGTAGTGCATTTATTCAAGTTAATTATGAGGTGATCATGCTTATTTGTATTGTAGTATCTATGAGGTGTGATAAATGAAAACCTACTCGTTAAACAACTGATGCCATGCACAGTCTGCAAATAACAGTTAGACTTGGACCAATTAGAGACTCTTCCATGCTTCCAATTTTCTTCCAAAAGGCTCCCATTATCTTAAAGTGTGTTGTCCTACCCATGCTCCAGAACAAAGCACATGTAGATAATGGGGTTTATATGTAGTTGGTCAAAAGTATCAAAAAATATGGAGAAAATATGCAGACCTTCAGACAAGCCCATGAAATGCAGTGTTCCCTACAAAAATGTGTAAAAATATTTTGTAAAGAAACATTGTTTTTAAGCATTTCACTACTTTTCTACCCCTAATTTCCAGTCAATAACAGTCAATGCAGTATCAGCTTTTAAACACTTTAAGTACACCTTTGAGGCACTATTCCTAGGAAGGAACATGGGTCAAATAACCAACACTCAGCACTTGTAGTTAAATGTAGGTAAAGCAGATGTAGTGATTTTAGTTAATCGGAGTCCAAACCCCTCTATTTCACTCTTTGCTTGTGTCTGTGACCTAAAAGTCTCAGTTGGCGGCAAAGGCCGTAAAGTTCTTATTTATGAATGTAGTTAAGGTAAAGTAAATAAATATTCATGAACATAAATGAAATAAAAAAATATGATATAAACAAAACATCAATAATGTTTTTCGCAGTAAAAACAGTTGCTAAATGCTTTTTAAAAATCTTGATCAGTTGTTTATATAACGAGAGACGCCAGGGTAACACGTCGTTCGCATGGAAGGAAAAACACAAATGGGAGCCAGTAAATGCGACGGGACGCGTTGGAAGGGTAGGGAACACTAATAACTAGCAAGGAAGCAGAGCAGAGGAGCAATATATATAGAAGAAGAAGATGGGTGGTGGGAGCGCCACCCGCAGGCTAAGAAGAGAAGTTGAAAAAGAACAGAAAAGAAGCTAGAAGGGGAGGTACCCTGGGTGACGGCTGTCCGACGAGATCGCGCATGCAATCTCATCGTGACAGTTCATGACTATAGCATCCAGAGTTTAAAAAATTTTATTTTCTATTGTAATTTGTTAGAATTGCTTAGACCTCCACTGGTAAAGTGAACGGACATTAATCAGATGGTTGTTAAACGCTGCTTACCTGTACCCAGCTTAGCGTTGTCTGACCAAGCCACCTACATACCCCTGTTGGGGTATTGTCACTTAAGTGGTACTTGCATTTTGGCTTGAATCATACATAATTCAGTAAGTATAAATGTTTTTAAATGTCTGTAAATGTCTTTATAACACATAATATTTCCTCAGCTGCAGATAAACATAAGACCTAAATAAGTTGGAGTCTCATGGTTCTAACAGAGTGCTCCAGTGTGTGATAGAAATACTTGCTGTTTGTAATCACTTCCTTATCATGTGATCTGTGGGGAACATTTTTAGTTTTTAAATTGTATCTACTCTTGAATCAACTGTTGTTTTGAGTTTCTGTTTCATTTCACTGAATGGATGTTTACATTTGCTCAGCACTGGGTAAGCAAGCATTCAAGTCATAATCATTTCATGTATTACATATCGTTGAAAACATATTTGATGAAATTGATTGAATTGAATAAAAGTCTGACTGAAATCAGCAGATCAAGAACGATCTAACTAAAGTTATTGTTGGTTCAGGTTACATGTGCTTTGTGTAAAGTAAAATGTTTCACTTAGTATATATATTGCAGCAAATCAGTTGTTCTGAAAGGGGGGGGCGTGTCTTTATGAAGGGCGCATAGCTATTCCGGGGGTGGGGGTGCCAAGTAGCAAATCAGAGAGACTGTTTAAAACACATAATGTGTACAGCGTGCAATTATATGGAATACTTTTCTGAAAGACTATGCTTCTTTGGAAAAGAGTGGTTTTAGCAGCACAACAATCCTTAAAAGAGAATTTAGTTTTTGAAACTGTGACTGAAGCAGAAGAAAGCTTCCGCTTAACATTTAAATGAACAGATGCTTAACACAACAGATGCGATAGAATCTGTAATTAAGAGTTAATGGAAGATACAACACTGAGGAGTCGATGTGAACCTCAAAGCCGATGTGTGTAAATTTCATTAAATTATTATTTTTTGTTTATGAGCAGCTCTGGTGGTTCAATTGGTGGAAACCGCAGTCCCTAAAGGTCTGGGTTCTAATCCTGGATGGGGCTTGCAATGACAAGGTTGGATGGCACATTATGGATTGCTGTGATGGGCTGACTGTCCAAGGTGTATCTCTGCCTGTCCACTTTGACTTTTTGCATTACATTCCAGTCCTTTACCAATGATCTTCATTCTAGCCTTTGTGAGCATTAGCACATCTTAGCCTTTTAACCATGTTATTCTTTTGAAAAAGTGGTGCTTTGGGTCTTACCCATTCAAAAAGAATTCATTATTGACTGGTCTGTTTTCAAATTTTTTTGTTGATTTTTTTTAACATTTCATACAGATGTCTTGTATTTTCTGGTTTTATTCCAATAATAATAATTATATATGGACTATTTGCTGAGGTACATGTGGGGTAGACCCAAAGGTAAGCAGAAGTCTTTACAGCAGTCTAACTCTGCTATCTGAACTTTTGCTATCCGAATTCCCACCACTGATGTATTTGTATACCCTCAAATGCAAAAAACAGTGAGAAAATAACAGAAATAAATAACATTCTGAATGGATTCTTAAATCTGCATACCCCCTTGCAGTGCATTTATTCAAGTTAATTATGAGGTTATCATGCTTATTTATGTTGTAGTATTTAGCACTAAATGAAGCATCTATGAGGTGTGATAAATGAAAACCTACTCGTTAAACAACTGATGCCATGCACAGTCTGCAAATAACAGTTAGACTTGGACCAATTAGAAACTCTTCCATGCTTCCAATTTTCTTCCAAAAGGCTCCCATTATCTTAAGGTGTGTTATCCTACCCATGCTCCAGAACAAAGCACATGTAGATAATGGAGTTTATATGTAGTTGGTCACAAGTATCATAAAGTATGGAGAAAATATGCAGACCTTCAGACAAGCCCATGTAATGCAGTGTTCCCTACAAAAATGTATAAAATCCTGTCTTTTTTGGAGGAACATTGTTTTTATGAATTTCACTACTTTTCTCACACATTTATTGACCACTGGAGATGCCCACCTACTGGCCATATTGGCTCATCAAAGATTCAGTCTTTTGTGGACAGTGTTTTTGTAACAAATCATTATTATAATCACTTGTTCACGTAACCTGTGTAGAATTACCATAAATCACCATAAATCCTCATTACTAGCTCTAAATTGTCCCTGTACCAACTTGTGTTGTAGACCTGAAATGCAGGAATGTATGATTATTAACAATTGAAAGAAAGTTGAACAGACAAAACATTACATACCTTGGGTTCATTTCATCTGCAATGAAATAAAGTTCAAGTAAATCTAAGGAACACTGCTTAAACTGTTTAAACTTTCTTACTATTTCAGCCTTTTCTGATTTGGCCTTGTATACAGAATATATTCAAATTAAAGATTTATGGGAAACAGGATACATTAAATAGAATCTTAACAAGTGAATGTTAACCAGTATGTGTAGTAACAAGTTAAAGTAAATAAACATCTAAACCAAACAAAGGAGTAGTACATAATAATATAGGCACATACAATTAAGAACACTATTTAAAACTTGATACAAATAGGTAAGGCAAAGTCATCCACCTCAGATCGTATTTTTATTACTGAATTCTTACTTTTCAGTACCGCATGTCAAAAATGTTACCTGAAACCCCCAACAGCCTTACCAGTTTCCTACTGAACCTGGACTAATAAAGATACAAAATGGTTGGCCACTGCTTGATGCTGTAGTCAATGTCTAGTTGTGTGGGGTGTGTGTTAGTACCCTGACAGTTTGAATATAGTGGGGTGGGGTGTTCAAAAAATAGCTGAGAGTTCAAAATCGTAGTGCATTGAATGTGCTCTCAAACACTTCTCACCTAATCAGAATCTGATTAAGCGAACCTCTTTAAGAGGTCAAGGCTCAGTTTAAGAACAATAATAAGGGACTGTGGTGGCCTAGTGGCTAAGGTACTGGACTATGGACCTGAGCAAGGCCTGTAATCCAGGTAAATCTTGGATTGTAAGACCGTATAAATAGTAAGTCACTCTGGATAGGGGCATCTGCTAATGACATAAATGTAAATGCAAGTGTTACTTTAGGTTGCTATTCTTATTTGTTCTAGAAAGCCCTTCACTGCTCATTACCAAAAGCTGCTGCCTTTTCCGTGATCCAGTATGAAAGTTTGAAAGGTTTAAAAGTTCGGAGGATTGTTATCATTACACAGAAGGCAATTTTCTTCCCATTACTCTCAAAAACATTTTCTGAATGCCTAAGGCATATCACAGAGTAATTTCCCAATGACTCAGGTATGTGCATTATTCGAGTGAGTTTTAAGCGATCAGAATTTGAATATATTGGAAGCGCTGGAACTGGTCTTTTTTCATTTGAATTGGTCTACGACCCTTTGATTTTGGTATTCTAACATAGATAAAAACACAGTGAGCTAAAGTAGGTAATTCAAAATTTCCCCCATCATTCAGCACTCAGTACCATCAGTCTGCACTAAATTCTGCATTTTGGGGCATTTCCCATGCTGTCTCCCATTTTATTTCTGATTTAGAGTTGTAGCAGCAAAGATTGGAGACAAAATCCATACTAATACCCATGGTTTGAATGTAATGATGTGGGTGTCCATAAACGTGTTCTGCCTAAGCAATTGGAAATGTTGTATGCTGTGTCAGTACTGGAAAAAAGAATGGTATGTTATAATCCTATGTCTCAGAGATAAGTTAGTTTCTTTTCGAAGGTGTCTCATGAGAAGTCAGCTTGCTTTTTTCTGGTGGATTCGTAGTGGAATGCCTCTTGCAATAGCGTTCATCTGTTGTCAGGACTGGCCTTATATATAAGTGGTATTCCACCTAGTGCAGTTAATCGTGGAGTTGCCCATTTGCTGATACAATTGTACTAGAGCATCACTTGCTGATCAAGTACATTTGTATTTCAAATGTGTAATGCTAGATATGTAATGCTAATATTAAATCAATTTAGCTTTTTTTTTTAGCATGCACAGTATACAAATATTGAAGGTATATTGTTTATCAAGTGATTAAGTCACCAATCTTGCATTTAGCTACCACATATATGAGGTTGGAGGTGTTCCCTACAGGAATCGACTCCATGATTAAAGACATTGAGAAAAAAGAGCTGACCAAGCTCTAAAGCTGATTCCCAGCATACACACTGATTGAATTAGTCAACTTAGTTAATTCAACAAGTGTTTGCTCAATATTGTAAATCATAAGTTGCATAGTGTGATTGTTCCTACCAAGACAACATGTCAAGTGACAGGACATGTCATGTGCTGCGTCAATTGCTGAGGTTTCTTTGTCAGTAGTGGACTTTAGATGACCACTACGTGGCTTGTCGTCCACAATCCAGGTTTCTCAGAATTTGGCTATGAGGGATATAACTGTACTGTGTGAAATTGATTTCTGGGTATTGGTTGTTGAAGGCTGTGGCCATGACATCATAGCGTCAATTCCATCTGCAATTCCATCTGAGTTGCAGTTCAGAGTCTGTGCTTGTACTTGTACTCTTTCACTGACCGGTAAAGGCTCTTATCAAGCCTGTAATGAAGTACAATTTGAGAGAGTTTGTAGTGATTGACATTTTATGGCCAACAACTAAAAGTTAAAGCTAGTGAAAGAATACAGCCAAGTACAAGCCAGCAGCTCCTGCTAACTTTTGTTCTTTTTCCTTTTTTCTTTCTTTCTTTCTGTATTTTATAATTTTTCATATATAGAAAGAAAATCAGAATTGGCCAAAATTGAAATCGGCCAAGAAGACTGCAGTCAGTCTTTTCGCAGTTATATTTATTACTTTAATGTTAATTAGCTCACTTGCTTGTTAGCGAACATGTGGACTCTAGACTGTTCTAAATCAAGATAGATAATAATAAACTGGACCCTATAACTGTGTTCTCATATTCACTAGTTGAGTCTCTGTTTCATCTGGCTAATCTCCCGTGTTCTTTGTAATACTGTCTATCAATGCATTTTTGGCTTTCATTAAACCAAAGTTTCAGATACATCATACCAACATCTTTAATATCCCCTTTATATTTACATCACAGTGTCATAAAGAGACTATGTGAATATGTTAATGTCTGGTGAATGTCAATTTTAATAAACAACATGTTGATTGTTCTGAAGTGCATAGTTTTGTAGTGGTTCCTTGCGTAGTTGTTCTTTGATCTCTCTAATCTATAGAATATATTTGAATTATGAAATAATGAGTGCTTGTAAACTCTAGAATTCTAACAAGAAATCCATTTGGAGTTACTTCTTCCAACATTGTCTTCCAAACATCTTCCAACGCTAATAACGCAGTTGTATGCTACTCAGGAAACCACTGCTCTGAATAACTGCTGCCAATCTCCGGTATGTAAAAGACCACCTGTCTGTTCCAATGTCATGCAGTGTGAGTTTTGTATATGATGAAACTTTTCATGAAGAAACAAGGTATTTTTACCAACTCCAAAGCATTATACAATACCTCACAAAAGTGGGTACACCCCTCACATTTTTGTATCTGTCTTTATATGACAACACTGAAGATATGACACTTTGATATAATGTAAATTAGTCAGTCTACAGCTTGTATAATAGTGTAAAAAAACAATAAAGTATAATAGATTTGATTGAAATGTTTTAAAGAAGAACTTCTTTAAATAGGGATAGGGAATGGCATTATCAGGGTCTTGACCAAGTCTTGATAATTTGGCATAACCTGATGTGTCAAAAAGGTTTCCAGTTCTGATCAGGAGGTACAGGAAATGTTACTACCTTAGGAGATTTTGCAAGCGTTCACATATGTTTTACAGCCTGGACTGTGAATTATGAATCAGTGTGTTCAGTGAAGCCGTAACTGCATTTATCAGTTATTACACGGATGAAGATCACTTCACATGAGTAAATAATGCATAAATTCCAAGCTCCACAAGCTTGTTCTTGGAATGGTATTTTAGCCATAAAGGATTAAAGCATCCTTGCAATTGATGTTGATTCCGTAATAAACTCTGGAACAAAGATAAGAGGAATTTCTCTAAGAGGAATTCAAGAACTGATTACAACAGTGACCCAGGTTAGAGTACCAGTGGTCCTTCTCAAATGTGGGCGTGTCTGACACACAACCCCTGCCAACCCTGTAATGCATCCAGGGCATGCATACTGCTTACACCCACGCCATGTATTACATGTATTAAGGCAATTGTTGTACAGTGAAGTCCAAGGTTTATTATAGCTGCACATTTATATATTTTTCTGAAAAGCTCTTAGCCAAACAAAAGAAAAAAAAAAAAAAAAAAATATATATATATATATATATATATATATATATATATAAGTGTATATAAGTATTTTGCAAAGAAAATCAAATTGATTTCTTGCAGCCCTCATTTGACCTCATGTTAATGTTAGAGCCTCACAGAAAGGGCACGTTGTTGTTACAAGTCATCATTACATAAAGCTACTCGACTCCTCTCCCTGTTGTTGTGTTTTGTGGGACTGTCGAGATCTTAAGCATTGTATTTGTGCTTTGGTAGAGAATTCTTCCATGCTGTTCAGTAATGCAGAGGATTTCAGGTGAAGAAAAGCTTAGATTCCAGGGATTGTGAGCTTACATACCTGGGTAGTGGTGACATGTAATCCTGCTTGCTAGAGCGCGTGGTATGTTGAATGAAAACTCAACCTAAGACTCCTGGTACACTCCCTAAACATTTCATTCATCTCGTATTTATTTCCTGTACATTGTCTGCCTAAACAGTTTTTACAGAATATGCCATCATTATGTCTGTGTGTACATCATGCACCTCTGTTAACCTAATGTATCACTATAAGACATGTATTTACCAGCAAATTAAACATTTTATAGCTATATATAACAATATGAATATGCTATATAATTTATAGCAAAATATAACATTTTATGTGCTCAGCAACAGTGATGACCTTCGAATTGACTGCATGTCAAACGCCATAATGCTGTACTAGGTATACCTAAAAAGTAGACCTAAGTATGCATTGAATATGCATGGTGGTGTTGTAGTTTGACAATACTGTAGTATGTCATCTAGGCCACCCATGGAGGATGAGTCCCTGTTGAGTCTTGGTCCTCCCAAGGTTTCTTCTTACCATTTTAGGGAGTTTTTCCTTCCCACTGTCATCTTATGCTTGCTCAACTTGGGATTGGCCTTTTAAGATAATGTAAGACTGTAAAGCTGCTTTGAGACAATGTTACGTTGTAAAAAGCACTATTTAAATCAAATCGAATTTAATTGAATTGAATTGAAAGTTTAAGCTGATAATGCATTTCAGCTGTTAAATAAAGAATACAGCATACTAGAGAGGGAATCTGTAGCAATAGAATAAACTGGATGATGTGACATCTGAATGTATTTTTCTTACTTGAACAATGGTAATTTAACAATACTTTCATGTACACTAATGACAAAAGGCAGTTTTCAACTGTCAGGTTAACAGCTGTCCTGCCTGTGCATATATATATATATATGTGCATCTATATTTGAGAATTATGGAAATTCACAGTAATTACAGAACATACAGAAATGTACTTTTAAATTCTGTCTAGGTGAAAGCCCTGACACTTAAGAGGATGGTATCATAAACCTGATATCTAAGGCAAAATGCATTAATAGACAGTCCTACAAACAACAGAGAATCAGCTAAAGTTAACCAGGTTATGTACAGTGGGTACGGAAAGTATTTAGACCCCTTTGAATTTTTCACTCTTTGTTTCATTGAAGCCACTTGCTTCACAAATAAGCAGCGTAAAACCATCAAAACAAACATGAGTAACTTGCCCAAAAAGTCTTTAAACAAATCAATAGAACAGAACAGTCTTGAGTCCAAGCATGAGCTGACAAGCAAGCGAGCACACAACCGTTAAGATAGTTAAGCACTATTGTTGTGAATTATTTATATTATTTTCTAATTAGATGAATGAAAAACACTTATTTGGTGCTTGCAGGATTGAATTAAAGTCTGCCATTTTTAACTTCTAAGATAAAGTGTATTATGGAAACCATGTCTTGTATCTTGCAAATTATTGTTTTCCTTACTTTTCAACTAGTCAGGGTCAGGCACTGGCAGTCTAGTGTATACACAAACTCTCAAGAAATGTTTTAGAGAGAAAGGACCGCTCTAAACAGGCTTTGATCTACCTCTACAGCCTAGTGAAATAACATGTGTTCAGCAACCAGGATCAATCATGTGCTCTCTGGATTATACAGAATCTAATTTGTATAATGTCTCCTTTTTGGCTGTCAATTACAGAGGGCTCAGGTCCTTTGATGAGGGAGCCTGTTGGTCAGGAATTAAATGGTGTAGTTATCTATTGACCTCTATGACAGAAAGCTTAATGCATTATTAGAACATTTCTCTCCTTCCAAAAGATAGCTTCAGTGACATTTATTTCGAAAGTTTCCTGGACATAAGTAGTAGTTTAAATTAATTCCTCAAACTGATTGTGTCAATCTGTGAGCTTTCGTCCAGAAAACTGAGCAATTCATACCAGTCCTTGGCCTCCAGCAAAACAAGCTCCACTGATCTTGAGCAAGGTAGTCTTAGGACATCAGCCTTATCACTATAGCAGCACTTCCTACATCCTAGAATTAAATAAGTATGAGGCGATAATACAAAAAAAAAGCAGATTCTGACTACACAAAGAAGTAATTAAGGGTAAGAGCGCCATATGATGCTTTTTGTTAATGATAGGAGTACGTCCAGTGGTTGGTGAAAATCATAGAGAAATTGTTTTACAGCCTCCATGCTTTAATGATTCCCTCCCTGTTGGTGAAAATTCAAAGTCTACCCTGGAATTAGCTGCGCTGGCAAAGCAGGGTCCAGTTGAAAGGGTCTATTAAAATGTCCACTTCTCCATCTGGCCCATCCCAGCCAGACAGCACCAACAGAACTCAAACCTGGATTGCCACTGAGGTGGGATATTTTGCAGCTGTGCCCCTCAAGCTTTGTGGCTCCCCCTTGTAGGGTCACATGAGCTCAACTCATGGTTTGAACCCAGGTTCTCCGGAGATACGTGCTGAAATAAAAAATCATATATGCAGTTTACTTATCCATAGCATCAGTAATAACAAAAAATATTGAAAACGCAATGTTAGATCTCCGTATAGACAGAAATTGTATCAAACTACTACAAGGCAAACTGTAAAATGCCAAATCCCAAGTAGCAGCATCAGTCTGGTCATGTCACATGAAGGACAATAATAAGAGGCTGGGATTTTTTAGATGCAACCTGCTCCAACACAATTCTTGGCATTATTAACATGCTCTTATGATTCCTGACAGAGCTGTGTTATTTGATAACTCATAGAGTTATAGCTCATATTCAAGTAGTGAAGTATCCACAGTCACAGCACTTGATTACTGGCAAAATTCGGTTCGGCAATGAATGTTGATTAGAGAAAATTGCCTCAATTCACATTGTTTGCTCGGTACTTGGCACACTTGTTCAAACTTGCGAGTTAAGCTGTGTGACTCGTTTCAGCTGAAACTCGATTCACAATTGATATTTTGTCTAAGATATCTAAGTCACAGTTTAGCACAGAGTGATTTACAGAATTCTTCGCATGGGCCCTAAAATGTTTTGTAACAACAACCAACTTAAAGGAAAATAGGAACTAAATCCTCGAGAACACAGGCTTACCAATAGTGTTTTCTTTTATCATTTCCAATCTATTACTCACTAAATTACTTTAGATTTATTTACACTTTATTATAAAATAAGCTTTGTGTTTATGATTTACTCTGCTCTAATAAAGGATATACTATATTAAACTTATTGGTTCATATAACTTATGATTTATTTATAGAATCATATCCCTATTATAAATCAGGAAGCACCTGTACAACAAAAATCAATAAATGCATATAATGCTTTTTACAGTTTCGTTTTTCTGGGGGTCTGGAGCATAATAAATTAATTTACATTATTACTTATTCAAGAAACTGGCTCTTTTCTTATAGTTTTTGTACTCATTGAGCTTTCTGGAATGAATTAAAAATGAGATTTGAGCTACCACTATATATAGTTTCTATTGCACTATTTAAATACACATTTTTAAAGGTGATTGAAACATTCTTTAGAGATTTTGGTCCATATTGACCGGATAGCATCATACAGTCATTGCTGATTGGTCAGATGCACATCCATGATTCAAAGTCTCCTCTTCCACAACATACAAAGGTGCTTATAAGGGGTTATTTGAGTACAGTGAACTATTGGTCATGTTCAAGAAATCGTTCTGATTTGAGCTTTACACACAGCATGTACACTGTGGTGATAACGTGATAAACATGGTCAGCAACAGTACTCGTGTATGCTGTGATATTTAAACAATACTCAGTTAAGAGACATATTTTGTGCCAAGTAAACAGGACAGGACTCCTCTGACAGGAGTTGCACCTGGGTGCTGCCGTAGACCATCTGCTTCAAGGTGTTATGAATAGAGAAGTTATTTGACAAGACATATGCACAATAGAGAATGCTTTCTCTATTTCAGACAATTCTTTGTAAATTGTAGAACTGGCTGTGTATGAAAGTCCCAACAGTGTTTAAGATACCAGCCTACCTAGCACCGCAATAACATACCCCCCATACCGAGTTCCCTTGATATGCTCTTAAGTCGTTTTCTGATTTTTTTTTTTTTACCTCGGTATCACTATCTGCTGAGTGATGCAAGCTGCATAAATCTTTTACACTCCTTTGCACCCATTACATCCATCCATCTTCCTCGAGTCTGTAGCTTAGAACCAAACAACTCACAAATTCACCTTTTCTGACAGTGAAGATGCTAACACAGCCTCTGACGGAAACTTAAATATGACATTTCTCCAATTTTTAGTGCACCAGTTACTTGAGAGAATGACAAGACAAAAGTTTTAAAAGCATCTGCAAATATCTATTAAGTGTTGCTTCTGTTTGACTGGAATGAACACCTGCACCCTTTGTGGATTTCAAGTTAAGACCACTTTGCTAATTAAATGTACTTCAAGAATTGATTAAATCAGGAAGTGTAACCACTTCTATAAAAGTAGAACTTAATACTTTAGTTACCTGAAGTACGGAAGCTTCCTGGATTATGATGGTTCAGTTTACAATATTTCGGCTTTACGATGGAGATGTGATAATACATATAAATGCACATACTGTATTTATATAATACTCAAATAATTAACTGTCCTACAGATGCTGGCCATCTGGGAAGTATCTAGCTGACTGCCTTTAGTTTTCACTTTTAATTTATCATTGAATTATACTCTAAATTCTCATTGCATGATATATGTAACATTTGTTATAAAATAAGCTTTGTGTTAATTATGCTGTCCAACTGTAGATTAATGCAAGTGTCTTAACTTGGGCTAGGCTATAATATACAGTACTGTGCAAAGGTATTAGGCCTCCATCAGATTTGTTATTTTAGTGATGGTTTAATGACTATTTCTCATTACAGATGAGAAATATTATTTTTCAGGGTTTTTTTCTCAATTGTTATTACAAGTATCTTGTATCTACTGGTAGTATTCTTGTACAGGGATGCTTATATATTCTTATCCTGTAATAATTCAGTATGGTCATCATACCATTGCTAATACCACTGCATTTCCGCCTTTCATTTCATTTTAAATTGCTGAAATTCTTTGGACAGACCACACATAAGTGGGACATTTGGGTAAAAAATGCCTTCCACAGTGTTTGGCAGATATCAAACATGCCATATTACCTCTGAAACCTCTTATCAGCTGGTAGAGGAGGCTATGATTTGGGCTTGCAGCCATAGGTCCTTGGGTACCTGGCAGTGATAGAGTTATCTTATTTTAGACCAAAGTATTTTGGAGGCAAGTGTGAGGACAGCTTGAACTAGGTCCACCTCGCTTATCTTGGTAAGAGTTGTAGTTCTGGATTCTGCATGGCAAAAACCTCTGTTGATAGGACACAAGTCCACCACAGGGACCTGTAACGTCATCCCGTGTCTTTTACAGTGTTAACCTTGCCTGTGGCTCAAATAGTGGTCCTTAGAAATTGCTGTTTCCATCAGCTTGCGTTTACCTCCGGGTCACAGCATAAGTACATACCCTCAAACATAAATTATGTATAGTAATGTAGTAAGTAGAAAACTTCCTAGGGTGACCATGTATCCTCCTTTTGCTGGACACCCTTGTTTTTTGGGGCCTAAAAGTAGCCAGCCTGGATTCCTAAACTTTCTCACAAGCAACGGTTACACACTATGTACACAAACATTGGTCAAACTGTTTCACAGTCATTTCCCTCACTTGCATTAGGAAATACTGCACCCCAGCAACAGCCAAGTGCAAATAGTATAGTGGATAGTGATAGTATAGTATAGTGATTAGAATTCAGAAAGGGGTTGGTAATGTCAATAGTTTGTGTCCCTTGTGCCCTTGTACTGCCAGATAGGCACTAGCTTCCTGCAGCCATGACCAGGAATAAGCACATGAGAAAATGAATGAGTGAATTAATGAATGAATATAAAGGTATTTTAGGGACACTGACAAATCTGACCATGAATGCCAAGGATTGAACATGAAATCACTTCAGAGCATTGGAGCATTAAAAACAAAATGTCTATGTACTAAACTTCATGGCACCACCACTTATTTAAATGCCCCCAGGCTCTTACCTTCCACATCTTTTTTGAAAACCAGAATGTGGCCACTCTGTCCTAACCTTGTGAGACACATAAACCAATATAGAAATTGTTATATCGGTTACTACTAGTGTTGTTAAAAGCGCTGAGAGCTATTTTGTAAGTACAAACAAGCTATAAGTGGCTTTTTTGTGTGCATACACTTTGTATCCAAAACACTATTATATATATGTATACAATAGCACTGCAAAATATGTTATGTGATGTTTAGCTAGCTTTGTTTTAGATGCTGGCTTGGACCAACTAATCCTGACAGTAATACCACAATGGTATTTTTTACATTACCGTATGTAGTTGTGGTTACCACTTTGCAACCGCTTCCTGCTGGGAATGCAGTACAGCACAGAAACTTGACCACAGCTACTCCATATGGACAAAAGTATCGGGAGACACCTCTTAATCATTGAATGCAGGTGTTTCATTCAGTCCCATTGCCAAAGGTTTATGAAAACCAAGCACCAGTCTTCCTTTACAAACATGAATAATGGATTGCACTAACGGACTCACTCAATTTAAGTGTAGTAATAGGATGCCATTGTTGGAACAATTCAGTGGGTGAAAGTTTCTAGCTATTTCACGACTAACTGTAAGTGGTATTACTAAAAAATGGAAAGAAAGTGTTTAGGAAAAAGAGCAGCTCAGCCACAAAGTAGGAAGGCGGGGTAACGAGTGCTGAGGCGCACACTATTCTATCTGATAGACTCGGTTTGGTGAGTGCCAAGAGAACTTCACTTGCCTGACTGCATTTGTGGAAACTGTGAAGTTTGGCGGTGGATGAATAATGCTATAGGTTTCAGGTGTTGACCTAGGCTTTTATTTAATAATTCAGTATGATCATTATACTTCAGCATATAAAAACATTTTGGACAACTGTAAGCTTCTAGGTTTGGGTGAACAGTTGTTTACTCCCAAGGTTTATATATGCATGGTTGGTTTATTTTGGCATGGAAGAACTTGACTGGACCTGCAAAGAGCCCTATCATGAACCTCATAGAACATCTTTAAGATCGACTTAAACAATCAACCTGATGAATACTCTTCAGGATGAATGGGAAATAAATACCACTATCATAT
Source organism: Parotocinclus haroldoi (assembly GCA_034779995.1). NCBI lineage: Eukaryota > Metazoa > Chordata > Actinopteri > Siluriformes > Loricariidae > Parotocinclus > Parotocinclus haroldoi. The sequence goes on from JAUZST010043293.1 coordinate 36,679, forward strand.
TTAAAAATGTTGTAGAAAGCCCAGAAGAGCAGGAACTATAATAGCTATGGAGGAAGGACCAACTCTATGTTAAAGTCAATTTACTTAGAATGAGGCCTATGGATTTAGAATGACATAAAACCTGTTAAGCGTAATTTGTATGTGCCCCAATACTTTTGTACATATACTGTATTATTACAACCTGAGGATTTTGAGGATATCCTGAATTCTTTTCCTGAATGTTTTACACCATTCTATCCTACAGTTGAGATTGGGATTGGTGATGTAAAGCTTATATGTAGCTGCTTGGCCATGGAACCCCATGCTATGAAGCTCCTGGTGCACAGGTTTTTTGAGCTGATGTCAATACCAGAGGGGGCTTGGAAATATTCCATGTTATTGAAATGTTTTAATTTCAGGTGAAATGTGAAAAATTGTATTGCTGCTGTTGCAGTGGGTACTAACATAACAAATCCTGCAACTCTTCATGGTTTACTTACTTTTCATTGGAGCCTGTAGTTCTTTGCAACATCCAGATTTAATCTCTAGAAAAAAGGGAGTGAAAGGACCAGCATGTGGTGGCACTAAGTGTACCCAGAACTGCCATCAGCTATGTATATGTGCTCTGAAAGTTAGTCTTAATCTTAACTTGCATGTAACATCTCCAGTTTTTAGTCTTGTTGATCTTCCTTGAGTTCTTTCCTACCTTGTATGCCTTGTCTTATTTCTATTTAATTCAATTAATGTTTGTTTCAAAACAATATCCATGTATCTGAGAATGGCCCAAATGTTTGTTTTTCACAAAGTTTGCTGCACCAGTTTTTATGGTGGTAATTTTTATTAACTCTAGATTGAGAAGAGAAGATCAGATGAATTGCTAGTCATTGCTAAGTCATTCCCTGCCATGGAAATGACTTTATCATAAAAATTACTGCATTCCAGCCTCTGCATTTTAGCCATACAAATTGGCCTGCTAGCATAATTTCAGTGACGATCTCGTTAGCTCAGGAAAAAAGGTTAATGATGACAATACATCTATTATTACTCTGTCTATTATGTTGATTAAAAGACCAGACTGGTTGCTTTTAAAGGGTAGTGGAACTTTTAAGTTTTCTTCGTCTGTAAATCATCAAATGGTTTTCACAGGCAAGGGCATTGGTGCTATGCTATAGCACCCTAATCAACCATTAAATGAATCATCTAGAACGTCAAGGAAAGTGGTTCAATTGAAGTGAAGAATGCTTCACTGCGCACAAGAAAGTCAAGCAAGTGCCAGGACAATATCCTAAAGAGGATGCAGCTATGAGATTGAATTACCACAAGTGCAGAGCTTGCTCAGGAATGGCAGAGGGCAGGTGTGAGTGCATCTGAACACACATTTATATGAAGGCTTTTGGAGGATGGTTTGGTGTTAAGAAGGGCATCAAAGAATCCACTTATGTCCATAAAAACATCAAGGACAGACTGACCTGCTGCTGTTATTGTAAAAGTTGCAAAATGATTTTCTTTGATGAAGCCCCCTCTAGACTCCATAGGGAAAATGATTGTTCAGAGAAGAAAATGTCCAATGTTATGCCAACACCGAAGATTCCTGAGAGCATTCTTGTGTTGGGTTGTGTCTCATCCAGGGGAGTGGGTTTACTCAAAACTTTGCTTAAGAACACTTCCTTAAATAAGGAATAGTATTTTTTTAGTCTGAGCAAATGTTCTTAAAATATGGTAAATTCTCATAAATCTTGGCCATGACTCTACACTACCCATTTTCTGAGTGAAATGGTCAGTGTTTTATTTTTCAGTCTGTCGGACACACAGTATGAACCATTGACATCTAGCTTTGTTTTCATGGTAACACTCCTGGGACTCCCTGCATGGAGAAAATAGAATTTGCTACTTTTCTTTGAACATCTCTAGACAATCATCAACCTCTGAACACTCTGGAGATGAAATGCAGAAATAGAGGATTTAGGTTAATAGAACTGGGTATTGACGTTGCATACCAGATGCTTAACTCTCGTAGGGTGTCCACTTAGCCACAGATGTGATGTTGTCCTTGACTGTCTCTTGATTGTATAGCAATACAAAAATAGTAGTGCCAAATATTTGAAACAGACATACAAAACATGCACATGATTTTGACATCATTTTAATACATTCAAAGGCAGTTGATGTTGCTCATTAGTAATTCCTACACTCCAGTACTACAGAGTCAGCTAATTGTATTAGGATACAAGTAGTGAATCAACTTTAACTCAAAATCTGAAACCTAGTATATGGTAGTAAGCTGAACAGGTAAGCTTTATTTCAATCAAGAGGTTGAACCCACCATGTTAAGAATTTGGAATTGGCAACAAAATGCAACAATGTCTGAAATAATCAAACAATAATAAATGAAAATTAAACACAGGCGCGTAACGAAAAGGAACCAATCAATCGATCGCCACGGTAAAAGAAAACAAGCGCCATGAATTGCGTTGGGAAAAAAACAGAAACGGAAAACTAAGGGAATGGGGAGAAATAATAAACCGCGGCGAAAAACAAAAACCCTAACAGCAAATAGTTGGGGTTAACAGTTTAGCATCTCTTAGCTCCTCAAAGACAGTATATTTAACCTGTTTGCTGCCTGCCCATTGGTATGGAGAGTCAATTACCCCTGACTGCCATTTACTATCACCATACAATGGTAGATGTCATAGATGACACAATGGGTGACAACACGCCATTCAAAAATCCAGGTTTTCCTCAAAGTGACGTTTTTTTAGCAAATCGGTGCTGTTGTCTATGGCTCATTTCAACACCCCTTCTTGGGGGATGAGCGATGGGGGAGTTACTGTCGGTCTATTTAACAGTCCTCTTTACCATTACACATATTAACCTCAGACTTGCTTAAGTCTATGTGCATGGCTGCTGGTGTCTCTGTAGGGCTGTCTGTTGTCATGTGAGGGAGCTGAGTCTATATCAGTGTATTTGAAACAACAGGTTTGTCAGTGGGTGAGTTGCTGAGTGTAAAATATGCTGGACACGTGGACGTAGATGGTGTGATCACAAAGACGTCATCCAATCGCCACTCTGTTAATAAAATAAAGACAGATGCTGTTTGCACTAAGTGTAAATAGCAGCACCATAATATTAGCACTAAGCGTAATTAGTAACATCATGCTATTTACACTGTAAATAAAAAAGACTCCATAAAGATAAAACCATATAAACACTGTTAATACAGTGCCAGAGTTTCAGAGCAACTGCTCAGGTACATCAAGAAAAGATTTTAGATTAACAATAGAATTAAATTTCTTTAGACAGATAGCAAAAAAAAAAACAACAAAACGAAATATGTGCTGTCGTGTTCTGTTTATGATCCTATCTGATGCAAAATGCATTTCAGGACACCAGAGGGTGCACTCATACATCATAGTCCCATAATAAGTGCACATTGTTTTAAGCCTGTTTCTTGTACTGTTTTAATTGCATTGTTTTGCTTTTTTCACTTTAGAATTTAAAAAATAAGAAAACTGTATTGTGACTTGAAAGAATTCATGAGCCGAGAGTATTGTTTCACCTCTACTAAGGACTAATTGTTATACTTCTATTTTGTTTCTCTTGACCAGAGTAAATCAAGAAGGTTCAGATCAGATTCCATACTCATGCTGGATGTAAGTGACCTTTGACGCACAAAACCTGAAGATGCCGTTGCTATGGAATCTACTGGTGCTGCTAATGTTCATGAGGTGCCTAGCAGGTAACAGGAGCTTATTAAGAACTTTTTGATGCATGCATGCCAGCTGCAGTCTACCTTATTCATATGTATTTAGGGCAGGTTTGTTATACAAAGTGGCAAAGCTGAGACCAGAACTAATTCAAAAATATTCCCCACTGGCAAACATGAATCATATCTTTTCTGTAACGAGAAAAACTGGGTTAAGCATTAATACAACAATACATAGTTGCTAATATAATAACAGGATTCGGTATTACAGCTGAGAAATACAATCTCACTGCTGGTGAGAAATTAGTTTGGAATGTATATTAGGAAGTTTAAGAAAATGATAATGAAAACCGTGCTGAGGGTTTGAGCATTAATAAGACACAACCTCTTTCATTGCCAGCCCAATAACCCTGGGATTCAAAAAGCAACTTACCATCACAGTCAGCCAGTAGGTAGCTACTGCTTACTATTATAATAAATTATACTCTGTCCTTGCAGAATGCTTTTAGTTCAGAAAGTGCTTCTTCTTTCAAAAAGCTGTTCTTTTAACTTGAATTTCTGAGGAACATATTTTACATCTGTTAGAAAAAATTTATAATCTGACAATATAGATACATGATGAACTTGCCTGTCTTGTGCTGCTGCTTCCCCTCACTGAATATGGCATTTTATATGGTTTTATGGTTGAATGTATAAAGATCTCATTGGTTTTGAGTGTTCCTAATGACTCAATTAGTTCTTGTAATGATTGTCTGTGTCTTTATTTCTTAAGTGATAAAGGCTATGTGTTGTATGTGTGTGAATGTTGGTAACATGCCTGTCACTATAAGATATTTTTTTGCTAGTGTTTGCTAAATGTCATTCTAATAAATAAATTGTGTGGGTGTGTGGTGTTGGATTATGTACTATTTATTTTCTACACTACTTATACACAATTTATTAGGTACACATTGCTAGTGCTGGGTTGGACCCCCTTTTTTGCAGTTGCTTTTGACGTAGGTTGAACAAAGTGCTGGAAGCATTCCCCAGAGATTTTGATTCATACTGATATGACAATCACACAATTGGTGCAGATTTGTCCACATCCATGATGTGAATCTCCTATTAAACTCCTATCGACAGTGGAGGCCTTTTGAGTACAGTGAGTACTCAAGAGAAACCAGTTTAAGTTCAGAGATGCTCTTCTGCATACCTTAAAGAGTGGTTATGTGAGTTATTGTTAACCATCTTTAAGACATCTGTAACTTACCTCGGCATGCTGGATATCAGCTTCTGGGCAGACTCTTGAATGATGGCAACACATTTTTGCCTAATCTGTACTTGGAGTTGATCACAGTTTCTGGATTGTTGTTTTTCCATTGTATTTTTTAGCATTAACAGATTTGTCCCAGCCTTCACCAGGCCATCCCATAAGTCGTAGAGTAACTGCTAATGCATTATGACAAAAATTTTACCTTCCTCACATAGACAAGTGTGTTTCTTGCTGTGCAAGTTTTGAACATTTGAACAATGCTCCCGTATGTTGTCCAATGTCTTCTATATCTTCTTGCTTATCTTCCTTTGCTCATTTGGTGTTGTGAAATTATCTCATCTTTCAACTTTTGTGACACCTCCTTAGTCTTCACCATGGTTGCAACACACCTTGAACACATCCGTCAGTGGTGTTTGTATAAACACTTTACAGCTGAAACAAATTAAAGATTGTTATTAAGTTCCCAATGGGCTAGTCATGTTTTCAACCCAATTTCAGGTGAGACAGGTTTTAAAATAAATGAGACATGATACTGCAGACGCAGTTTTTTTATTGAAAAAAAAATCTGTTTTTGTAGTTTTTTGACTTGATGATGGGAGACTGATAATACACATAAAAACAACAGACAGCACTTTCTAAATTTTTTTTTCTCTGTGCAAGCGATACACGGCACTACAGAACATGGGTGAAAAGAGTAACAATTTTCTTTGTTTTTCACTTTTAATAAATTACATGTGATTATCAACACATTCCAATAAATTAACATTTGTTTTAATACGTTTGCCAAACTGTAGGTTAACTGAAGTTAATTGTTAAGGGTTAAGTATTGTGTTTTAAGAATTGATTCTGATTAATTCTGTGTAATGTTTAATCTTGAATCCATGGATCAGATGTAAAAATTAATACATAAGATGTTATAAATTTTAGCTAAATACTGCAGAAATAGAATAAAAACCTTTATATATATAGAGAGAGAAAAATAATGCATATATTGATATTATACTATATATATTATAAACAATACTATTATTGACCCCTTAAAACACTGTTGCTGAATTAAAACACAATTGTTTTATAGTGGCTCTTTTAAACGCTATAGTACTAAAAATACTCTTATATACCTTATATGTCTACTTTATATTTGTACAAACATTATGTGTTTTGGCATACCTCATATTCTTGAGGTTAATGGTTAATAAAAACAGTGTAAGGTGTATAGAATTATTTTGGGTGTAGAATGCATTACAATAAACATATAAAATACTTTTATTATACTTGTAATATTTTTTCAGGGTTGTGCTGAACAGGATGGGCATACTTGACCCTTCCGATGTAACAGTATTCTCCAGAATATCATCTGAGTGTCTCTATGATCTCTCATAGATGCATCATATAATTGCCTGCTCTGCAGTAGCTCCTTCAAATCTGTACTGCAAGCACCAAGTTACTAAAATTCATAAGTGAACGATCACTGGTCTTGCGTCATTTTTGGAACGTGCACCCTCGGGCCAGTTGCAGTGCACTGAATTGCAATTAAGTGCATGACTAGAAGTACTTAAATAAAACATGAAAAATAAATAGATTCATAAACACTAAAGTTATGACCCTGTTTCGAAAATGCACTGAGTAAAAAGTACATATTTTTCTTTTGAAATGCAGTGAGTAAAAGTAAAAATGTCCAGAAATAGAAAAAGTAATGACACCTTTAAAACACTTAAGTACAGAGCTAAAGTAATTGCATCAATCAAGTACATTATATATTAACTTTTTCTGTTCATTTACTTTAATAGCAACCAAGTAAGGCTTAATTTAAAGCAAAAATATATCTCTTCTAAATTGTTTGAATCATTGCTTTCTTTGGAGAGTTGAATTTTTTTGATTGCAAATGTAACAGCAGTACGAAGTATGGCTATATATGCAGTACTAGACCTAAAGGCAATAGACGGTGAGTAGTAGATGATTCTGGTGTTTGTCTACTATATATAATTTTGGTTAGAAGTGAGTCACTGCACTTTTTATAATTATGAAGGTAGCAAAAAAGGTTGAGCTACCTGGATAAACAGAGAAGAAGTCGAAATCTGGACAGGGAAAAGGGTAGGCACACAGAGATGCTGCTCAGAATGCCAAAAGGTTGCTGCTGTGATCTTTGTACCTGCAAGACATCTTGCTTTGTTCCCTCATGACAGGGTTCACTGTCTACTCTATGCACACACACATACTCACATCAGTCCAATTGCCTATGTTTGCATGCCATTATCCCAGTGTCATACACACACAAACACACCTCCACAACACACCCTGCATTATAATCCCAAGCCTGGTTCTGCATTTTTCTTAGCTAACTACGCTGCTTACAAAATTAATTTTGTGAGTAGTATTGTTGATCGCTGTATAGCTGACTATTGTGTATATCCTTTTCATGATTTGATTCAAGGCACTCATCTGCAGTTACCGTATTTCGAAGTATTTTTTATATTAATATTCAAGCTACTTGGTTGCCGTATATGCACATGAAATGGTTTAGCTTATATTAATACTTCACACAAATAAGAAACTTATGAGCCTTCAATTAGAGGCTGAGGCCACAGCAAACCCAGTAGATTGTCAAATCAATATCAGAAGGCCAGTGATACGATGACTTCGGTTGGTCTCTATCAAAGCAGACAAGAAGCTTAATAAAATGTCCAACTTATATATTTATTTATTATTTATTGAATTAATAAATTGAAGCAGTATGGGATTTTTTCAGGCCAGTCAGCCAAGTTTTAAATGTTTGGCTTTATGTGATCATGTTTGGATGTGGATGTTAACATGTGAATTATCTTGCCAGTGTAAGCTGATGCCTTCTGCCAGATACAGGCAAACTATATTAAGCATAATTAAACACTGAATTTCTGTGAAATCAAAAAGAATAACACTGGTTAGTGGAACACAGCGTGCTTATTGTGGTAAAATAAGTCATATCAACCAGTACAAATACAAAATGGGGATTAAGTTTATTAGAAATACATCTATCCCCACTTTTTTAAGTTTACTGAAAATCCCCCAAACTTACTTTTGCACATTGTGGTTTGTATTAGAATACCCCAAGGCTTTTTAAATCTTCACAGCAGACAAAGCACTAGTGCCTAAGTACAAATGCAATCAAGCAGACATTTAAACAAGATATTTCAGCTACTCTGGCATTGTCTCCTCCGGTGCCTCCAGATAGAGAAATCACTTGATTAGACGTTTATGGGCTTTTCTATTTGATGGCATCAAGAACATAAAAATGAAGCAGCCCATCAGTAGATATTTCAATGTTCTATCATTTATATACACTGTAGTATTTCTCTCATTTGTTTTAAGCATGAGTTTTGCCTGCCATCTGTGGTCAGTGGCTCCACAACCAACTGTTTGCTGAACAAACTAATCATTGATTGTAACGACAAATGGCCCCATTGTATTTCTTTAATTGCCACTTTCAGAATATAATTTTCTAATTTGATCTTGAAGCCCCACCATAGAATAATTTCAGACACATATTATTCTCAGCAGTTTTTAGTAATATATTATGATCAGTGCCTTACATACTGTGTATTGTACTTACATACAAGTATTCAATCCTTTAAACCTTTTTACATTTGCTGTAAAACTGAACTTTATCCTCTTGTGAAAATTAACTGTGCTTTTACCATGGCATGGTAATAATACTTTAGGCGGGAAAAAACTATGAATATAGTTTATTTATTGCGACATTAGTGGCTATTCGTGATAGGAACAAGGTGACATCAGTACATGTTCATGGGGAGAATATACAAACTCCCAACATGCAGACTCTAAGACTGGGATTGAACTGGGGAGCTATGTGCTGCAAAGCAACCATGCTAACTGAGCATTCTTGCTTTTTTTACCATGTAATGTGGGTAAAGTGTTTTCTCCTGGCTTTCATGCTGGGTGTCCCTCCTCAAGTATGGACAGCTGCTGCCATGTTACCAACTTAGTGATCCCTAGATTGAGTGACTTTTCAGACCCCTCTAGTGAGTTATTTTCAAAAAAAAGAGTAGCGACAAATCTAGTGACTTCTTGTACAAACCAAAGCTACTTCCCATAGACATGAATCTTCAAAACTGTCTGTGACTGAGAGGCGTAGCTCTTTCTCTGCAGCTCCTCTGCTCCAGGATCATATATAGTGCCTTCTGAAAGTCTTCAGACCCTGTCACTATTTTAACATTTTGTTATGTTGTGGCATTGTGCTACACCAAAAAGTCCCCCCATAATTCTGAACTCAGTAACCCATAATAAAAGAATAATAGAATTTGAGAAATTGTAGCTAATTTATTGAAAAGGAAAGGCCAACATCTTGCAGTGATTTTCTGACCCTTTGCCCAATATTTAGTTAAAGCACCTTTTGCAGTGATTACAGCCGCCAGTATTCTATGGGCCCATGCACTCTGAATCAGGTTTTCATTAAGAATATCTCTGTATGTTGCTTGATTCACCTTTGTCTTAACCCTGACCAGTGTCCATTGTCCCAGCCTTTGAAAAACACAATCACAGCATGATGCCACCACCACCATGCTTCACTGAAGGGAGGGTATTGGGCATTTAATGAGCAATGCATTTTAATATGACACTTAAGAGTGATTTGGTTTCATCAAACAAGAGAATATTTTTTTTCTTACAACCTGGGAGTCCTTTATGTGATTTTTGCTAATTCCAGCTAGGTTGTCATGTGTCTTTTTACTTAGGAAAGGTTTCTGTCTGGCCTCTTTGCCATAAAGAAAGATTGGTGGAGTGCTCCAGTGATGGTTGACCTTCCAGAAGTTTTGTCTATCTGATCACAGGATCTTTTGAGCTTAGCCAGTCTGACCATTGTCTTATTTGTCACTTCTCTTACCAAGCCCCTTTTTACCCAATTACTCACCTTGGTGGGGTGGCCAGTTCTAGGAAAAGTCCTGGCTGATCCAAACTGCTTCCATTTAAAAAATATGGATGCCTTTGTTGTGCTCTTGAGCACTTTCAGTGCAACAGTGTTATAGCCTTTCCAGATTTGTGCCTCTACAAAATCCTCGGATATGCATTGTTAGCTTTAAGCTCTTATATAGACAGGTGTGTGTCTTTCAAAATCATGCCTAATCAAATTAATTTACCACAGATGTACTCCAGTCAAAATGTAGAAACTTTGGGAGAAATAGGAGCAAATTTCAAATGTGATAGCAAATGGTCTGAATACTCATGTCCATACTATAGTTTTCTTGTTTTACTATATTTGCAAAACAATTCGAAAATTGTTTCCTGTTTCCTGCTTCTCATTATTAAGTATGGGGTGCTGAGTGCAGATTGAGGAGTCTTTTTTATTTTTATTTTTGTATTATTTTGTTACATAAAAAGTGAAAAAAGTGAAAGGACCTTAACACTTTACAAATGCATTGTGCAAACTGTACCAAATGGCAGCTCACACAGATATGACATAACACATACTTTAACTCCATTTTGTAATTGTATGAATTTAGCTACATTAATCGATATGTTCATAATTTTTTATAAGCACATTGCTTGTTTGATCCTTTTAAAGTGCAAAGAAATGGAGAAACCTCAAGATGTAAAGGACTGAATCTAGAAATAACTGACACTAGAAATAACAGAAATACAAAGTAATGACATCACAAGCATGCAAATTATTGCTTTACATCACCTAGCAACTTCAGAAACTTTTCAAGCAGGATGATGTTTAAATTGGATGGCGTGAGCAGTGTGCCCCCGCCCCTAAACTGTAATGAAACCAAACTCAAATCAGTAATGCATATGTGCAGATATGATTGACTTTATTTTCAGTATATTATTTTCTCATCAGCAGTGTTTAATGAGGCATATATATTGTTTTGGTAAGATTAGCATAAGCTAAATACACCTGTCATTCTTACTGTGATTGCTTGAAGAGCATGAGCTTAGACAGAATTACTTGATTTTTAAACATAAACCAATTTAACTGATTCTATCATCAAATTACTTAATAGCCCATCCTCATTGATCCAATGAGTAGGCAGTGATCCTGCTTGTATTATTTTAAAAAATACTTTGAATTGGCTTTGTCAGGTGGGGCCGTTAATATTCTTACCATGTGGTGAGAGGCTTTCTCACAAAGCAGGTGATTAATTCAGTTATTAAATGGGCAAATCAACTGGGGTGGAGTTAGAGACTGTGCCAGAATTAGTGAGTTACAGAGAAAGCAACAGAAAGGAAGTGTGGAGGTTGAGCAAACCATAGTGTATCACCATGGCATAACAATTCTATGCAAATCAATTCCTGCATTTGATCTTATGTAAATCCTTGCCACCCTGAAACAAATTGAACTCATTAAATAGGCACTAGTGCCAAGTTCCAACAATGAGAGATAACAGTACAGGATCAAGGTTCTGTTTTGTGCCATTAACCTTATTTATAGCCCGTTTTGTTATTTCACCATTTTTCAACCCATGTATTGCTTGATAGCCAATATGGGCTGCTCAGAAAAATCCAGGCTTTGGAGCCATGTCCGTCTATTGTGTTAGCTGATTTATTTAGAAGATTTGTTGGTTTTATTATGAGCCTCTGGCTGTAAAACGTCTCTTTCATGCCGATCAGAAGGCTGCTGTCTCTGGACTCACAACTAGCTCTCACGGGAGGGCTGATTGCCTTGGGCACGTATTTTTCCTCGCCTGTGTGGGAGAACTTGTAAAGTGAAATCCTGACAGAGAACTTTTTGTACCCGTCTCTACCCAAGTAAGATCCCTCTTGCTCCTTTTTTAAAGTCTAGCTTAAATAATGTTGTGTTGGGCTGTTATACACAAAAACATAAAAAGGATCAATGACCAATTCCTTTTCTGGACTGATTTTGGAATTAAACATTGTAACAGGAAGCTTTACTAGAGAGGGTTTTACAGTAAGAGCTGAATTAATGTCACTCCATAAAATAAATTTGTTTTTCACCTCAGAGTGAGATAACGTAACAAGCAAATGCATGTAAACTGTACTATGTTAACTAAACTATTAATATATTTAGCATTCAAATAATAGTACAACTATATTAGTGAGTAGCAGTGTTGTCTCACAGCTAGAAGGTCCTGGGTTCAGTCAGGTGGAGTGATCTGGGTCTTCTCTGTGTGGAGTCTGCATGTCCTCCCTATGTCTGTGTGGGTTTACTCTGGAGTGCTTCGACAGTTTCCTAATTCACAGTCCAAACACATGTCAGGTTAAGGTCTTTAAAGTGTCCCTAGTGTGTGAGTGTGTATCTATGTGCCCTACAATGGGTTTTAGGTGTTCCTGCCTTGCCCCCTGTGCCGCTGGTTAGGCACCTGCTCTCTCTCAACAATATGGCCGTATTTATAATAAAGCTTAGGCAATTCATTTAAACCTAGTGTTTTTTTCTTTTAGTGCTTTTAAGATTTTGTAATGGATAATAAGTGAGGATTGGATTGCTACACCAGCTGTGAGATTATAACACTAACGCCGCAGATCTTGGAATTGGTCTTCACCATGATAGATGTATTTAATAAGAATACTCATTTTCTGTTGACACTGTCATTAATATTAGTTCATAACTGAATTAGCTAGATAGGTAGCCAATAATTCTCGTTAGTAATTGGAAAGCTACTCTGCTATTATAGAATTAAAATGAAGAAAACAAGGAATGTAGATATTCTTTGAAACAGTGACAGCCAAGATGCTGCATCCTAGCTATTTATACCCAGCTTGAGCTGAATATAATTATGTGTGGATTTAGTCCAGTTAATTCATAGTGCTTGGGATATTAGAGTTGATTAGGCAAACTTATTTGAAATTTTTGAAATTATAGAACCTGTTTGTTATGTTTATATAATCAGCTAAATCTAGAGTAACAATAAGCTGTACATACGATTCTTTTAAAATGTAAACCGATCAATGCAAATTCAAATGATACCAGATGTATACCAGATGTATCCAGATGTTACAGACATAAACAGCTGGTCAAATAAAAAAAGGTTTGCATTTGTGTTTGTACTACAATCAGTAGTATTTATGTCATGATGCTTTGTTTCCATATTTTGTAAATTAATATAATTTCTTGTATATTGATTTAGTTTTCATTAACTATGTGCATAAGTAGGAACTATGTTACAATCTGCATTGTGCGCTGAAATTTTAGTTGTCACAATTCTCTGTGCCCAGAAAACTGTATTTGAACACTTTGATGTGGCATGGAGTTATAAGTATAACAGCATTCCTATCGCATTTCGCAAAGGGGACATGCAAAAATCGCTTTTTGCCTGCTTTTGTGTTTTCACTTAAGTCTCTACTGCACTTAATGCGCAAAAAAACCCCAAAAAACATTCATTCATTTTCTGACAGTCAGTTAAAAGATATTTGTGTCAGGAATAATGTGGTTCAACAAGCCATTTCAGTGTCTCCCTTAAAATGTTATGTTACTACCCCTCATGGGTCAACCCCCACCAGAGTCCCACCCACTCTAGTTGAAGAGCTGTCATTTTGAGCTACTGGTTTTATGAGCAACGTGAATAAGAAACCGTTTTTAACAGGCAGCTGCCTCCCCTCTTTGACTTCATCAGCTCTAGATTACTGATATGACTGATACAAATGCTAATACAGATTTAGAATGCAATAGCATATCAGAGCAACATGGAAAGCCAACAATGTAGACTAGCATGATAATTCTAACGGCAGACGTAAATTATCCAACTAAAGTAACGTATCCAGACACAATATTTTGAACTAACAAGCTTGAAAAACTACATGTCTATTAGCCATCACAATACAACCACTGTAAACATTGGCTCATGTTGAGGCCACTCCCCCTCCCTTTATCTTGCCCAGCCTCTCTCCTCCCTATTGTCATTTAAAGCTACAGACACAGAAATGGCACATCCTAAGGACAGCTCCTTTGGGGACTGGCTCAAAGTGGTTATAATTCTGCATCAGTGCTGTATTTCAGGAAAGACTTGTCTGAGACCTTTAAACCATTTAAATATTTGCACTTTTTTTGAGAAATTACTGTTTATATTTACATTCTAAAGTCTATGTGACTATGGTAATGGTATGGTAACAGCCTGTTTCACAGAACATAATACATACATTAAACTGCACCTCCCTCCATTGATTTAAAAATACTCTAGTACGGATATCTTAAAATTATACCAAAGCACATTAAATTACTTTCCACCTCTGCTTAGACTATACAATATAAAAAAAATAAAAAGTATTTTTATTTACGATTCCCAGCTAAAATCCACCAGTGTACCACAGGTAGAAAAAAGTTTCAATGCTCCACATTGCTAATGTCACGCCTGAAGACTGCGCAGGCGTGCCTTGAGTGTGGACACCTCTCCCGGATCAGCGAGGACTCTTTATAAGCTTCGCCCGCGTTTATGCTATGCGACACAGGTGAGGTAGGATCTTCCATTGTTGTTTCCAGTCCTTGATCCTACCCGCCTGTTGTTTCGTTATGTTTAGTTCTGTTTTAAGTTCCGTTTAATTAGTTTCTATAAACCTGGTTTGTTCTACCCGTCACGTTTGCCTCCGACACTTCACCGTTCGTGACAGATAATCTTTATTTCTCTTGGCACCAAGATTTGCCCATGCTGTTGTGTATCATTTATTGCCTTAAAAAGTCCTGCCAATCATGACTACTGAACTTCTGTGACCCTAAATCACATTATATAGAATTAAGCATTTGCTATGTTTCTTCAATGCAACAATAGATATTTTGTTATGCAGAGCATGGAGCAATTAATTTATTGTATCAGTTAGTGGAGCAATTGTTGTGAGGATAGTTCTGCTGTTCAGGGGATAAGGAATGTAGTGTATAACAATTATGAGCAAAAGCAACATCTAGAACATGCTTTTGCATCTAGCAATGGGGTTTCTCCCACAACTGATTGCACAAAACAAATATCTCTGTTCTCATAACCTAGGACCACCCAGATTTTGTTGAAACCTTAAAAGGCTTTTTTTCAGCATAGATAGATTTCATCTACTGAGCCATTTTTGAAAGCCTTGCATCTGCAAATGCACACACTGAGATACGGGAGGGAGAATCGCACATAACACAGGTTATGGAGTCCCTGTGAAATACATCAAGTAATCATTGACTGCTGCAGTTGGGATTTTTGCCGGGTGTGATGGAATCCACAGCAATGTGAAAAGAGTTTCTGGCCACCTGCTTCAATATAGTCATGCATTTGACAGTTTTAAATAAATGATTTTATTCTGATGGCATACACCGTTTAAGCTAGCATGAAGTTCACAAGTGTGCAAAATTTGTTGATTCATGTTACTGATGATTTCACGATTTCCGTCATGATTACACAATGTCCTGTGATGCTACTCAACGTATTTGTCTGTCGTCAAGTGCTCCAATAAATGCTTGATGGGGTCACGTAACTGTGGCAAAACGTTTTTTTTAATCATTGTAGACAGAATAAAGGATACTAAATGTTGTGTTCGCCAACTTCATTTTATTTGGATAGGAGACATTTATGGTTAGTAATGAGGTAAACGTATGTGCAATTAATAAATGTGATTTTTAACAGTGATTATAATCATGATATGGTACAAAATAAGTGTCCACAAAAAAAGAAACGGATTTCCATATTTTAGTACTAACATTTTTCTGATTTGGCTTGTTTTATATCATCTTGTTGATAAATGCATGGATGTCCCTGGAAAAGACGGCATTTTAAAGAATTGAAGTTTGTTAGAAAATCCCAATGTACTTTTCTTAAATAATCCTGCCATCACACAACTGAAAATGATGTTTACCAAGGGCACTTCCACAACCCCATACCCTGGCTTCTGGACTGATAATAGTCTGGACAGTATGTCTTCGGTCTGGAGCAAACAGTTTGAACCTCTTTCAACAAAGACTATACAAAATTAGGAATACTGATTCATCTGACAATCTGACCACAGTACAGCACAGTCCTCTGTGTTGGTCCATCCTGAGCCCAGAGAAGATGCCATGTGCTCTGGAGCAAAGATGAAAAGCACCATCCAGACTGGGTCTGGTTTTGGTTGAGTGACCTTTATAGTTCTGTGTTGGCAGCATTAATGCTGAAAAGTACATTGAGTTTTTGAGCAACATTACAACCCCTGGCAAAAAGTATGGAATCACCAGAATGAGCATCATTCAGACATTTCATTCTGTAGAACAGACTCAGATCAAAACATGATACAATAATAAGGTTATTCCATAGTGCAACTTGTTGGCATTCAGGAACACTTAAATAAATTAGGAGAAAACATTGTGGAAGTAAGTGAATGTTATTTTTATTGACCAAGCACAGGGAAAAAATATGGAATCACTAAATTCTGAGGAATAAGTATAGAATCATGAAAAACAGAAAAACAAAGGATCATTCAAAATACATCACTAGTATTTAGTTGCGCCACCTTTGGCTTTTATAATGGCTTGCAGTCTCTGAGGCATTTACTTGATGAGTGACAAACAGTATTCTGTATCAATTTGGTGCCAACTCTCTTTGATAGCAGTTGCCAGATCAGCTTTGCAGGTCGGAGCCTTCTTGTGGACCATTT
>JAUZST010043294.1:0-26282 GCA_034779995.1 Parotocinclus haroldoi
ACACACACACATTATTCCATGCAAAATATTAATGTATTTACAGGATGAAATAATGACAATAACATATTAAATTACATTTTATATAACACCCAGTCAGGTTAAACATTAAACGCAATCAACCAGCTCATGCTTTTACTGGCATTCTTCATAAACAAACACTATCTCATGTCTTTTGTCTTACTCAAAAATGACCTCCTACATAACCTTGAACACAGTGTATTAATTTCCTTGACAAAAATCAATTTAAAAGGGTTTGGGTGAGAGAAAAGAGAGCTCGTTATGGGTACTGAAGATGCTATCCTCCCCTATTAGGAGCATCCAGTTCATTTACAAGCTCTGCTCTGCTGTTGTTCAGACAGGATACGCAACAAAACCATTGCACATTTATCTCACTCGAGTTAAAAGCCACTTAGAAATTAATTGTCCTGTGAATGTTTAATACAGTTAGAAAGTGGCAGCATATACAAAGTAAAAACAAAATAAAAACAATTAAAATATTGATTCATTAATTTATTAAGCACTAACTCAATATGGAGGTATGTAAGAATAAAAATGCAAGACTGCGTATTAGTAAGTATGCTACAGTTTCTGACTAGATATCATTTAATATTTCTTTTGGCTTAACTGAGGTTTACATTTGTCACATAAAATGTCAGCTTATTTAAATGTGACAAATTTGAACAGTTAAATGAAGAAATTATACTTCATCTTCACACAGTTTCCAGAAGTTTCTCCCCTTAAATGATGTAACGGCTGATCCACAGCTTTCAGATCTAATTTGACAGTGTAATGGGCTTTATCCCCCTATATAGTGTACTTACACTGTTCACAGGAAGTGACGTCCCTTACAGAGCATTCCTGCACTGTATACTTTGTTGAAGCAATAAGAGATAATACTCCTGTTATAGCTTTAAGAACATTCTTCTTTTAAACAGGGTCCTGGCTTCACCCAGACACTCCTCACCTTCATCATCTTTTTCCTTTAAACAGTATTCAGACTTAACCCACATTCTCTCACAGCTTTTGATACTTTTGAACTCCATTCCCTTATTCAGTTTACTGCATTAGCTTAGACACTCATTGCTTTCCTCGTTTCCTCAAGTCCTCTTTCAACTCACAGGCATTTATTAGCATAGCATGATAGATTCCATTCTAAAAACGTAGCTATTTCAAAATAGTGTTCGACTGCTGTAATTATCAAGCTTATACTTGAGGAGCCTTCATGACTGAAGGTCAATATATAATGCTGATATGACTCTTTTTTTTTGCAACTAAGAAAGCGAATACTAATAAAAGCAACACAAACTTGCTCAACTTAAATTAATATTGCGTTATAACTGCACTGTCTCTAAAAAGTTTTATTTCACTTATGAGATCAAATAACATTTTTCTTTTTGTTTCTGTAATTTATACAAGATCTCTTTTAAAAAGAGATGTTAGAGATGCTAGAGAGATGTTAAAAGTAACCAACACTCAAAGCTATACATCACAGCTAGTCTCATACATATATGCTCAGCTCAGAGCCAATTTAGTGTAATCAATTAACCAAAAATATGTCTCTGGACTGTGGGAGAACACCGGAGCAACCAGAGTCAACCCATACAGACACAAGAAAAATATGCAAACTCCTCACTTAAAGAACCCTGATCATGACGCTTGGCTCAAACCCAGGACCTTCTCTCTGTCAGGCAACAGTGTTAGCCGCCGAGCCACCGTGCCACCCCACTATTGTGAATGTTCCATTAGCCTCTCTTTGTTATTAGTCAGTTTATGAGCCATCACACAAGCTGTCATGCAGGAAACAAGAATTCTCTGCGTTTTCCCCACTGTTTTTGACAAGGCAAAATTGATGAATCAACCATCAATTTCAAAATGTACTTAAATTTGTCAATTTAAGCATATTACGGGACCTTCATATACAAGTCTAAAACAGAATATTGGAACACAGAAGCCTCTTGTTAAGCCAGAAAGAGAAAGACGGTTACAAAGCAGCTGGCAGAAGGCAAGCAAGCAATAAGGTCAAGTATATGTTTAAAATCTGATGCACAATACCTGCTAATTCAATTAAGTGCCTGTCATGAGGAGTGCCTGTGGATGTGGGTTGATGTAAATGCACAGACAGTTGGGTAAACAATGCAGAAGCATTAGAATAAGGTGATTGGATAAGGGAGGAAAGTAAAGGCCCAAGGCAGTACACACTGGCCTTGCCAAGTCCATTATAAGTATTGAAGACATTCCACATTCCAACATCCTGATGCCAGAACAGAAGGTGGTGGTAGTGGTCAGGGTGCAGTACTCATCCCTAAAATGCTTAACCTTGGGGCACCACACACAGCATTAGTAATATAATAAAACGCCACGCTGGAGACGAAACAGACAGCACTAATCAGTTCACTTCTTACCCACTTAAGCAAATGCATACATTTGAAAGATATACAAGATGCAATATCCAAGATGAAAAGAAGACCAGTGGGTGGAGATAAGCGCAGAGATTTTTCAAGCTTATAAAGTGGTCGATCGTATTTTACTCGTAAACACGGATGTGGCTTCCATTATTAATTAAAAATGAATTGTGCTTTTTATTTAGCACTTAATAGATCCACTCAATTAGTGTGACCCTTTTATGGAGTCTTTTTTAATAAATGTGAAAGATTTATAAGCACTATATGCTTAAATGTTACAAACAAGACTTAAATGTTATACTTACTAAATTTACAGAATAAACATTTTAAAACAAAATACAATACTATGTTGCAGTTGTTAGCACATCTTTGAGATCCCCGGTTCAATCCCGACCCTGGCGTGTCCTCCCAGTGCTTGCAAAGTTTTTATGATTTATGTTTGTTGGTTTGGGATTATTATTAGCCTCATCTTGGCCATTTTATGGTATCCACAGATACTGAAAAAAAAAACGTACATTATTATTTGTTCAGATCATTTGTTTTAGACTAAGAGCATATAAAAAGTTTATAATTTTAACTGGTGAAATCTTTTCAAACAACTCCATGTTCTCTACTCTATAAAAAGCACTTCAAATAGCTGACAGTTTTGAACATTCTAACAAAAACATTTTTTATTGTAAGGGGAGCAGCACAAAAATTTTGGGGACTGTTCACCAAAGTTTTTCTTGACACTCACCCTAGGCTTGCTTACTTAGCGCTTTTGCCTTGATGATAAAAAATGTAGCGCTTTTGCAAAGAACTTTATAAAAAACCTTATATAAATATAAAATATATGTAAAATTATCATTATATGCAACAAATATCATTATTGTTGTCATCATTATAGGTCACTTTATTTATTTTTCCCTTGAAAAGAATAATTGCGATTTCAGCATCGTCCAAGACAATCTCGAGTATAATTTAAATTCATATTTAACAGCACCATTTTACACAAACTTAATGTATAGCCATTTTAAGCATACAGGGTAACAGCTGCTGAAACCCTAGTTCATGTCTATATCATTTTAAACAATAACGAATATCAGGCACAAATATTAAGTAACAGAACCCTATATTTCTTGAGAAATAATCAGCTCTGGCTGTGTTTCTAAGAGGGAAATGTGAGCTGACCATGAATATAATCAAGGTTTGTTGATCCGGATCAGGAAAAAAAAAAAATCATCATTATTGCTCCCACCTAGCAAGAAGTAGCTGGGATTTAGTATAACGATTTTTCGATGCTATTAGCCACAGGAACGTGACATATCGGCATATAGGCACTCTGACTCCAGGGAGAATTCCTCTCAGACGACCCAGAATCACGGAGTGTCAAGAAAGGAATGAGGGGAAACGAGTAAAGGAACACACTCAACCTCATGTTCGGACTAGGGGCTGATAGCTCCCTCAAGATGTCCTCCCATCTTCACCCATCATCAGCCACATTTCATCTTATACGAGGCACCTGTGCAGGCGTCTGTGCGTGTGTGTGTGTGTGAGAGAGAGAGTGAGAGAACGAGTGAGCCAGTGATTGAGAGAGAAGGAGAGAGACCGATATGGGGGGAATATATATATATATATAAACACTTTACCAGTGAAAAGGTCATGCCGGCAGGATGAGCCAGGCAAACATGGCAGGGTTGTGTGGATGAATCACATGAGACCTGGTGCATGGCAGTGAATGAGTAAGCCAAACCCCATTATTCCCCTCTTCCCCGGCACGACCTCAGATTCATGCCGCTGCATGCTACCAGTTCATTAGCAGGAAATATAATTCTTCTAATGTTGGGCCCTGGAGGCCCCTGGAGGCCAGGAAACCGTGTTTAATTCCACATCATCTGTTCCACAGAGGGCCATAATACAGCATTGTGTGATCAATACTATATCACTGTATATTAAAATGACAATTTAAAAGTAATTAAGCTGGTTAATGCATGAATGTCATTATTTGAACAGCAGGTGAAGTGCTGGCTGCTACCAACTCCTCTACTGCTGTGTGTGTGTGTGTGTGTGTGTGTGTGTGTGTGTGTGTGTGTGTGTGTGTGTGTGTGTGTGTGTGTGTGTGTGTTGCTTAGCCAAATGCTCTAAGTGGTGCTACCCTGTCTGTCCCTGTGACTTGTGACTGCTGCAAAATGACATGAACGAAGGTCTTAACAAAAGCAGATGAAGTCTCCACCTATGACAGGCAGGGTAGCTCAGGACGATAACCCAATCACAGCAATCTGATTTAAACCCCAAACCCAATTACCCAAGTACTAGACAAGAAGTGGCACAGAAGGAACACTCGAGGAGAAAATAGCTACAGCTTAGAGTAAGACAGCGTTTTTCTACACGACAAAAGAGGCGACCACAGACAATACAAATGCCATTGAGTAATAAATAACAGTCTACAATAATCAGTTTATTCTAATACCGCTGTTCTGCTCTGTGCACTAGTTAGAGAATAAAAAATGCTCTCCAGTAAAGATGATGATGCAAAATAAAAGCCCAGTTACTTTATTCAGACATATTGGAGATGCCACAGCTGGTAATGCTACCATCAGCCACAAAGCCATAAAGAGCTAACCTCATTAGCTCAAAGTAAGGACAGACCACAGTTTTCCAGGAAAACACCAGTTACACACTCCTTACAAAGCCAAAACACTCACGGGGCTGGAGTTGTGTTCTGATGTGACCTAATGACATTACATGTGAACCAAAAAGGTCTTTGTTCTTCACAAACAACACATAAAACTCTGTATACTCGGTGCAAAAGTTCAACAGCTCACTTTTTGCGTACAACCCCAGCGAATCGTTACAAATGTTATTAGAGGTTGAGTTTAAAAGCTAGTCAGAAATGATAAGAGCTGTAAATGCTAGTGAATCTAGGGTCCCCTTTAAACATTAACTTTGACAGGAACTTACAAGAAATTAAATTAAAACATTTTTTAAGGCATTGCAATTTTACAGGTCATGGAAGACACAATAACAAAGAGGAAGCTGTGCTGAAACAATAGCCGTAGTTTTTACAGATCAGACACGACGGCTGCAGAGAACTAATGTCAAGAATGAAACTATGCATTAAATACTAATACAGTCAGTAAAATAGCCAATCACTACAATAATGCAATTTATGCTATTAAAAACCTGACCTTGAAGGCTGCAGTAAAGCTTACACTTTACACTTACAAAATATTGAACGATGACACACCGATCAACATTATACATCAAAAGTCTCAGGACATGTGTTATGCCTCATGGACTTTTTGCAAAGTCTGCCAAAACCATTGCTGAGGTTTCTTTGCCGATAGCGTTCTCTGGACAACCGGCTTGTCGTCCACAGAGCCGTCCAATTTCTAGGAATTTGGCTACAAGGGATGCACCGATGCTGTGTAATATTGGTGTTTGTTCTGGATGACGTTTGTTGAAGTCTGTTGCTATGAAACAGAAGCTGCGTCATCAGAATCATGAATCCATCTTAAGTTACCTGTATACTGAATACCTGTATGTTACCTATATTGCAAATCTGATTTCTGAGACAAGTCTGGTCTTCTTTGATATGCAACATGACCACCTTCCCATTTGAAAAACTTGCCCTTGATTCAATATGGCAACTTTCAAGATGGCAGTGATGTTCCAGACATAGCCTAAAATATATTACCCCCCATTACTTACCGGTGCATTCAGATTATGTCATTTCCCCTGTTTCTGAAATAAAAGGGTGCCCTGTGACTTTTGACTCACCCTGTATAATTGCATTGTACCGTATTTTTCTTGTACAACAAAAGATGTAGGGTCGGGTCATGTCTTTTTTTCAGGTCTTTTCAAGCTATCAAGACTGTCATGACTCATAAAAAGTCAGCACAAATTGTCAAAGGACCTTGTGTTAGTGCTCTGGCTGAATTTCTGCTTAACTGAGACTGCACTTGAGGACTTTTTGATGAGCACTAAAACAAAACCCTAACGCATTGGCTTAATGAATTATTAAATGAGAGTCAATAATGAATAAATAAGAAAGACGGTAAGAGCGTAAACACTGGGCATTCAATTAGCAGAGGTGGCACTGTGCATTGCTAATGAGCCAAGCTAATGGCCACCATGGGGTTCAGCTCCGGCCCACAAGGGCCTTTTTCTGCCTTCTTTACTAAACACAGAGACGATCCATCACTGCAGTTGTTGAGTCAAGTTTCTGCAGTCAAATATATTAATTAGCAGCTCATTCACAAGCCTGGGGGTAACGGCAGAGGCCTCTTGATCAATTCTCACTTACAGATGCTGTTAACTGGAAGCCAGTGACAGTTATGGAATAAAAATGGAAAACTACAAAAACAACACCGCCAAAGGGTTTTACAAAAAAAAACTATGCACAGAATAATCCAATTTGCTGCCATAAATTCAATTAAGTAAAACATTGACAGATTAACACCACAGTTGTAGTGCTGGATACTTTGGCAACATGACTTCCAGGTATTACAGTTAACATTCTTAGACACAGACGTACATGTGTGTGTGTATGTGTGTTTGTGTGCGTGTGTGTGCAAGTGCATTCTGGAACGTGACACAAATATATACATTTGTGTCTCAGGACACGCGTGTTGCCTCATGGACTTTTCACAATCTCTGCCAAAACCATTGCTGATGTTTCTTTGTGGATCCACAGTCCGGTCCAATTTCTCGGAATTTGACCATGAGAAAAGTACCAGTGCTGTGTGAAATTGGTGGTCTTTCTAGGTGGCGGTTGCTGAAGTCTGTTGTTATGATACGGCAGTTGCGTCATCAGAATCATGAATTCCACCTTAAGTTACCTGTATACTGAATACCTGTATGTTACCTATATTACAATTACAATTCTGGTCTTCTTTGATATGCAACATGACCACCTTCCCATTGTAAATACTTGCGCTCAATACAATATGGCAACTTTCAAGAAGGCAGTGATGTTCCAGACATAGCCTAAAATATATTATTACCAATTACTTACTGGTGTATTCAGATATGTCAGCTGTCTTGTGACTTCCTTGCTTTTAAACTCATATTAGACACTTAATGTTGAAACAAATACACACACACACACACACACACACACACACACACACACACACACACACACACACACACATTTGTGTCTTCAGGGACGTGAGATCAGGGTGATCAGGGAGATCAGGCCAATATATGTACACACATACTGTACAGCATGAAAGACTAGAACTCTCATGCAAGCATTTGTTGCTACACTATTACCAAACATTGTCCACAAACTTTAAATACAAAAATACAAAAATAAATACATGAATAGTAAAAAAAAAAAAAACAATGCCTTGCCCTCAATAATCTGCCAGTTCAAGGTCAAGCAACGGCAGCTCAGTATAATTAAATAGAGCTCTTTACAGGACAGCACAATTTTGGAAAACACAAGTAAACAGTAAATGCATACTTTTGTATCTCATTACGTATACAGCCTAGCCAAGTGGAGCATAGATAAGGTATAAAACTGATTTTTGTTTAGGTCAAGCCTGACATTAACGCGAGTCTGAGATAATGGGGGACTGGCTCAATCAACACATGACACCAAAATCCACATATGCACAAGTCTCTGTACAAAATAGTGTAGCATTGGCATATAACCTACACATCTTCCTGTATGCTTTTAATTATCTCTAGATTACTTTTCATACCCAATACAATGTGAATGCTATGTTAACATTTGGTATAATGTGTTCTTTAGGGAATAAGAAAGAAATGTCTGTAAATGTGAATGAACAATGACAAACAGTGCTCATACAGTATTTCCTGGAGAGACTGGGAACCTGTAAATTGCTACAGTAATTACCCTAGATAAGAATCAGTCCATTTTGAGAGTGGCTTTGCATGTAAAAAAAAGTTCACAAGTCCAACACAGATAGCCTAAGTTTGTGAGGCACCAACAGACTGCTCATTTAGGTTTTGTTTCCTGGAAATTTCTGGCTCTTGGTAATGCTGCCAAATTATTCAGAATTGTTGTCCTGACCATCACTTTAGATTTGAGTTGATCACACTGGCTCTCCTGTAGCTGGTTAGAGTGTTATTATTAAAGGGACATGTCAAAGACTGCCAAAACACACACAATTAGATTGTCTACGATTATCTAGACTACGAAGTCACGCTGTTGTAACACGTGCAGAATGTGGCTTGGGATTGCCTTGCTCAAACAAGCAGGGGTGTCCCTGAAAAAGACTTTGCCTGGAGGGCAGCATATGTTGCTCCAAAACCGGTATGTATCTTTCAAGATTCATTGTGCATTCACAGATGTGCAAGTTACCCATGCCATGGGCACGAACACATCTCCACATCTTGAGAGATAGCTTGTGAACTTTGCACTGATAACAATCCGGACACAACATGAAATGTGGACTCGTCAGAGCACAGGACACTTTTCACTTTGCATCAGTCAATCTCAAATGAGCTCGTGCCCAGAGAAGCCATGCATTCAATGTTTGTTTCCAGCCTTTCTGCTTACTTGCAGAAATTTCTCTACATTCTATTAATCTATTGATTATAATATGGACTGTGGATGATGAAATGCCTAAATTCCTTGCAATTGCATGATGAGTATCGTTCTTAAAAGCTATTTTTTTTCACTGCATTCAAATTTCTCTTCACCTAGAAGTATTACGACACCCTCTACCAACAATTCAAAATGATTCACATTTATCAATAATACATTAAAAAAAGCATTTCTTTTTTTATTTCTGAAACCTTAACAATGCAAAACACTGCACGTTCTTACTTTTGAATGAGACAAACAAAATACTTTAGTCTACTGTAATAATCATTAAAAGAATTAACTATAAATATAAAAACCAAGTTCTGTCTTAAATTCAAAATGAGACCATTATCATGCAGTTTGTCACCACCTTTTAAAAACCAATTGTGTGTGAAAAGCGCTATAAAGATATATTTAAGCATCCCTAATCCCATCAATGTCCATTACAGAAGATATGAAGGAAGATATGACATATATGGCACATGATTGCACCTTCTGGGGTTTAAACAATGTAGCAATATCAAGCATTATGTAACAAAGCATATATACAGCCCCATTATAACTACACACCCTCCAGATTCTGATTGAACACACAACCAATAGTGTAAAATACTGCCTTCAGAAGATATTTCTTTAAATAATATATAGAACCTGTAGAAAAGGTTTGAGATTATCTGGTCCTTGGTATTGATGTTGGAGAGTTCAGAATAGCTCCTCTATATAAAAGGCTTGAGATGATCGGGCTGATTGTTGTTAACTGAGTCAGATATTTGATTAAGAGGTTTGAACCAGTCGGACTGCCAACACAGCTTGTTTTGGTTAACTGGCTGGACTGTAGTAAAAAGTTTGTGCTGATCAAACTGTCCCATGGGGACAAAATTGATTGAGCTGATCAAACAAACCAGCTCACCTGTAGAGTAGGTTTGAGTGGATTAGACTGGCTGTCCAATATAGGAGATCAGAATGGATCAAAATGTTCCTTAGTGAAGTTTAAATCAATTAGGCTGGCTCTAATGTGGAGTAGATGTGAGGTGATTAGAGTCGTGTATAATATGTTAAGATCAGTTATCTTGAGTCCTAGTTGGTAGAATATGTTTCAGTTTATCAAAGTGACTTAAACAAGGGTATAATAATCAGATTGGTTATGATGCATCAGAAGTTAGTGAGTAGATCAGATGATTCCTTGCTAGCGAGGATTGAGCTGATCGATCGAACTGTCTTGCAGAATAGGTTTGTGTTGATCATACTGACACATGGTATTCAAAGGATCACATTGCCTTTTGGGAGTAAAGTTTCGTCCTCCACAGCAGTTCTTAGTTTTAGGTTGATCAGACTGGCTCTCCTACTTGAGCAGGCCTAAACTCACCAGACTGAGCAGGCTGGATTTCTCAATCAGATTAGATGACTTCAATCAAATTACAGTATGTCGGAAGTCATAAGACTGATACCAAAATATCTTGCGATGACAAAGGCAAAAAAAAAAAAAAACCAACAATATAATATAATATAATATAATGATTTTATATATAAGAATAAAACAAAGTTACCTTATTAACACGTTAGAGTAATAATGTAAAACACAGGGGTTTAATATAGATACAGATATGAAAAACATAATAAATACAACATAGTAATATATAGACTAAAGAGAAGCACTAATCCTAGTTTCCTTGGGAGATGCCGAATTTTTTAAAACTGGATGATGAGGATTCCAATATTGTTTCTTTAGAATAATTCTAAATGACAGCAAACAGAATCATTTTGTTCCTCCATTCATTTAATGAAAACTTCATTGCTAAACAAGGTCTCACAAATAAACAGGAGAGTAGTTGAGCTGTGTTTAAAGTTCCATACACATGATCTGAATTCTGTATTAGTCAGTAAAAGCACTGTGCTCTTTTGGTGTGTGGCTGTTTGTGTTGCACACGTGTGCAAATGTGACTGACAAAGAATTAGGATAAATGAGATTGAAATTGACAATAAGAGTGAGTTTTGATATGGTTTAGTCCAGAAAGCAGAGTCACTGTGGGTTCCTGTTTCCTCAGAAGGTAAGTTAAGTTACTTGTGTGTGAGGAAATGAACATGCGATTTGACCAATATGCTGAAAGGTCTCAGCTTTTCAATAGGGAAGTGGTAATTGCATGATGTTTATGCTATAAATGCCAAATAATGCATCAATGATACAAAAGTATCATGTGTTACTGCTGGTTTACATATGTATCACAACATCAGCTATGCCGAAGACATTAGAAAACATTGTTTTGACACTACACTTCTACTTGTGTGGGGGGACAGAGAAGCCATGTGTATATGAGTGTGTGTTTAAAAAGGGTCCCATTGGGAGGGAGCCTCCTTTTCTCTAGAGAGCAGCAGTGTGAGAGGCTATAATAGCAGGGAGATTATGGAAATCAAACCAGAGAGATTAGCTAATGGGAATATAATAGGCCTGGGAGCCTGGGTCAACCGTACCAGACTCGGCATGCAAATGAAGAACAGCAGGAATCAATATGCTTTGGGAAAACCGACAGAATTAGAGGGACGGATCAGAGGGACTCTGGGATCCATACCAAACCATCATATATCGGATGCCAATTACATCCTATATTCATCAGTTTAATTGCCTTTACAGTAACTTTACATACATAAATAAGTCCTTGAATGTCCTTGGAACCATGTTTGGTTTTATCATCTTGAGAGGGATATTGGGGAAAACATGGACCCATAAGTACAGATCAGTTTAAACGCAGCTACGTTTTTTACTTTACATTTATTGTTAAAAACTATATCAAGAAGAACATGAATTCTAATTTTACAACACTTTGTCAAGACTGTAACCAATGTCTCATTAACAAAGGGTACTAAACTTAACTAGTAAAACTGAGCAAATGAGCAACCACTTAGTTTACCAGAGAACATACTACACATAGCATTGTGGCTGTGTGGTTTCAAATCCACCACAAAGAAAACTAATCATACATGTACATGCATTGGTTTAGCAAGCATCTTCATCTAAAGTGACTGATACAATCTTAACAATGCACAACCCAAGCAATTGTGGGACAAATGTCTTGCTCAAGGGTCCAACAGTAGCAGATTGGATCCTGGTTCATCTGGGCTATAGACCTTACAATATCTAACCTATGAACTAAAACAGATTCTGAACTACAAATTCTGCACAGGCAATAGTCAAACTGTCATTCCGCTCATGAACACCCATGTAAGGCAAATTACATTTACAGCATTTAGCAGACTCCCTTATCCAGAGCGACTTAAAAAAGTTTTGTACTTTTATCATGTTAGTACAAATAAGCAATAGCTGAAGAACACTATCCAACCAGAACATGCTAGGATCT
The DNA here is from genome assembly GCA_034779995.1 of Parotocinclus haroldoi. Taxonomy (NCBI): domain Eukaryota; kingdom Metazoa; phylum Chordata; class Actinopteri; order Siluriformes; family Loricariidae; genus Parotocinclus; species Parotocinclus haroldoi. The sequence continues at coordinate 12,294 of JAUZST010043294.1, forward strand.
GATGTAGGTCAAATCAACAAACACACAAGCAGGGTTTATTTTACTGATTTTTTTTTTTATATCAATAAATTTTTTTGTATCTATTTGAAGCATAAAATTACATTTTTGAAACAGTATCCTATACTAGTAAAATACTAGTAATAATATACTACTAATTTTGGAACAGGCATGCTTTACCTGTTCATTAAAAAGTGTGTACCATACTCTATAATGTCTGTTCACGCATCATTAAAACTACTGTTACATGTACAGCTCTATAAAAAGTTGTCATATTAAGTACTAACAATTTGTATTAATGCAATTAGTTGGATCATATATGTGGTGCTGATTGTCTCTGCTGCTGTCAACCAATAAAATGTATTTTTTAAACTTAATTTATCAATTTGATTTCATCTACATGCCAAATTTGCAACTGCAGCACAAAATATTATGGGCCAGTCTAGATTTCCTGATTTTCCTCTTATTCTCATTCTAGGGAGCATGGCAAGCCCATCCATCAGGACATGGACACAGGACACCTTCTGCCTGATCACAAATGCATGAAGCCTGCAATAAAATTAACCTTGTGGCAATTGTTTTCTCACAAGTTTCATGGTCCAGTGGCAGCTCATCCGTTAGAGAGGGGATATAAAAAAGTCAAGCCCAGATGTTCAAAAAATGATGAGCAAGGGGCCATGATGTGGCCATACTAGCATGAGATTATTGAGTCGAGACCCGATCAATCAGCAATACGAGAGGACAAAGAACAAAGCATACGAGTGAATGATTATGTAGGCGTTTAACAAGAAGGCTAACGATGCCATTGCTGATGAGTACTGCCAATACTTCTCATTCATAAAGATTAGGCTACATAGAGAGAAACACCAGGTATGTAAGGCATATGTTTCATTCAGTCACTGATCATATTTCACAATAAAGGATAGAACAAGTAAATCATACGATATCTTACGATACAACTGTTCAGCTTGCACAATGAACTACATCAACAGCCAAATTCACTTACAACCCCAAAATCTCCAAAAAGTTGGAACAGCATGGAAAACGCAAAGGGAAAAACCAAACAAACACAGTGGTCTTTACATTTACTTTCCTTATTTCACTGCAGATAACATAAGCCCATTTTGTTGAGTTTTGTACATTTATTCTTGCATTTTAGACCTGCAGTACATTACAAAAGAAGATGGAATGGGGAGATTTAGTGCTAGTAAAAAAAAGAAAGAAAAAACAAATAAATAATGAGAACACAGGTCTTGAGTTTAGGTTTGCACCCTTGACCGTTAGACATTGAAATTCCCCCAGAATTCATAATTTATTATGTGTGTGTGTGTGTGTGTGTGCGTGTGTTGTACACATATTTCAACTAACATATATTGTACTGCATTTAGCAAAAAAAATTTACTTGTAAAGATCACTTTAGGAGTGAACTGAATCAAGGTCTTGCTCAATGTCCCAACATTGGAAGCTCAGCAGAGCTGGACCTTCCAACCTCCTGATTACAATCCTGAAGTCTTTTCCATCCATCCATCAGTAAACGTGGATTATTAATGTAATATTTATATAATAAAGATAGTATACTATATAATTTAATATTTAAGAATTTAATTATATGCTGTTACAAGTGCCACAAATGTACAAATTACAAGTCAAGCAAATGTCAGTTGAGGATAAAGGCCTTGATTCAGGGCTCATAAGATGCTAATTTGTCTACTGCACATCCATGAAGCAAATCTCCCTTTCAACCACATCCCATAGTTGTTCTATTGGCTGGTGATCCAGTGACTGTGGAAGCACAATCCAGCTTCTAACGTCTACCTTCTAACTTAGAGTTACTATCCCAGACGATCTCCCAAATCCTTTATATCCTAGTCTAGGGATGGGAGCCAAAGGGTGTAGGAAAGAGGAAGTAACCTCCAACAACGCCGTCACCACACACAACCTCGAAGACCACACAAAGACCATGTAATCAGAACGAGTAGTAGTTAGCATTAAGCAGAGCAAAGGTGAGCTGTAGCAAAAATGGCTCAAGAGAGCAGGCATCCCGAGCAAAAGCTAGTCAAAAAGTAGCGAGTCAAGTATCAAAGCAGATTTAAACAAACGTTATCAATGCTAATCAGTGGTCCCATGTGCAGTGCCCATACACAGAAAGACAAAGATACAATTGCTCACGTCCTGAGCATGGGTCGTAACACTGCCAAAAAGTCTATTTGTTTATGTGGAGCAGAATACAGGGTCATATTTTTCCTCACTATCTGATCATATTTACACTTCCTGACCTACTGTCGTCTGAAATAGAAATTGCTCCAGTGTGTGTGCACAGGCCAAGTGGAAGAAGATGGAGAAGGATGGGGGGCGGGGTGGAAATATCCTTCAGTGGGTGTTTATTTGCACTCAACACCACCTAAGTGATCAATATTTTTAATTTGGGACCGAGTTATTATTTTTCACATCACTGGGCTGGGAAGCAGAGTAAAGTGTCTCATATTTTAGTGATAAAAAGATAGATATGACAGGCTCACCGTCACTGGGCATTGCACACTCTCTCACACACTCTCTCTCTCTCTCTCTCTCTCTCTCTCTCTCTCTCTCATACACACACATATATATACACACACACACACACACACAGCAGGGCCACACTGTAAAGTGGAGCCCAGCACACAGTCCAATCGCATCATTATCTGTGCCTACCAAACCTACACACCTGATTTACTCCTCACCCTATATCCTATGCCTCTACTAAACGAACTCAACCATATACACGCCCCTTTGTCAGGCTCCTTTTATGAGGTTCATGTCGTTACATACGTGTGACAATTGCTGCATCACCACATGACTGGACGTTATGGTCTGCTTGCTATGATAGGGCAGAGCAGATTGTAAACTCAGATGCACAGATTAGGCTCCCTATGACAAAGGCATTAATTTCTCAGGCCATCTGTATAATATATTAATTGTGTATTTATTTCAGTCAAATTTTTTTCACCCGTGAGCCCAGCCTGCCTTTTCCCCATAATAATTCACTTCTGATGGCAGACTCATCGATTGGTGCTCAACATATGTCTAGGCTGAGTGTGTGCATGTGTGAGAGTGTGTATGGGTCAGTCAGAGTGGCTGTGTGTGCTGTGTATTTGCACTCCTGAAAGCTTGACTGATGGTCTCGGAGAGTTATGGTGCAACAATTTTGCTCCATTGACATCTCCTCCATTCAAATAGCATCAGTGTGGTCTGTACTTTGCACCATGAGAGCATACGGAATTAGTTTGCAATATTTTAACCTTGTTATGCATGCATCGCTATTTGACTAAAGGGGAGGAAATGTGAGTGAGGGTGCAAATTGCGACTCTACTTTTTATGCTGGATACCTACATTCACCATGAATCTAACACAGCAATTTGGTATGTATGTTCTCCCCATGTCTGAATTTTTTTCCAGGTGTGTTGGTCTGCCTCAGTGTTAGCTGCAATGAATTGTTGGGCTGGTTCCGGCATTGTGCTACTGGTGTGCTACTGGTTAGGCCTGCTGTGATTTTTTTAATACCACTATTCAAATTGACCATGTGACATTACTAAAAACTACTATTCTTACTACTACTTACCACCCACCCCTTCACCCAACATCGCCCATCCACTCGAACACCCATGGACAGTTTAGACAGACCAACTGACAATGTCTTTGGAATGTATGAGGAAACCCAAAGAGGCACACAGATGCAAACTTCATAAACCAGGAATCAAACATGATGATCGCTGAAGTTATGACTTGATCGCACTAATCACAACCCACCATGGCTATGTCATACTTAAAAAATATTGGTCTTAAATACAAACAAGCTAAAACATGATTAATGACAATTTGTGCTACAAACCTGGTTAAAGTAAATACACAAATTATTTAACTGTGATATGTTTAAGTAAAATTGTTGAAAAATACCTGCCTATTCCCTTTTACAGAGTATTTTCAATAAAGTTGACAAGAACTGCATGCACTATATTGTACTGAGAGCTAGTAATGACTTTTCCACATGGCTATACAGGGAATAGAAAAGATGACAATCTAAAATTGTGATATTCCTATATAACTCATTTATTTGGGAACACACAGGAACTTGTGACAGAAAGATTACTATTGAAAAATACAATTCTATGTCTTAGGAATTCTATATTGTTTACTTCATATTCTGTTTAGTGCTCCCATCACTTTGTAGTTCTACAGTTACAGTGATGTCATTTCCCTTATCCAGAGCGACTTATAATTCAAACGGTCTCACAAACCAAGTAATTCTTGGTTTAGGGCCTTGGCTCAAGGATTTGGACCCTGGAAATTCTGGTCCATTGCGCAGTGCCTTATCCACTAAGCCCCCACTGACCAGGTATAGACTGTAGTCCATCTGTTCCTCTACATACTTTATTATTCCCTCTGTTCTATAACGGTCAGGACCCCCCACATGATCAGTAATAAATGGATAACAATAAAAATGTCTACGCATTTTGCACATTACTGTATGTAAATATAAGATTGGTTTGGGGAAACACAACAAACCTCAAAAGGAACCAATACAAAACCATACAGTAAAAGTCAGAACAGTAATGAATCTAATAACAATATCGAAGGTATTTTGGAAGACATGATTGACGCATTGACATTTTACCCACCCAAGAGTACGAATCTTAATGATTTCAGGCAAATATCATCTTGTAAACTGTGTTCTATCTGTGTAACAAATAGGGCAACTTACAATGCTATAAACTGAGTGCACAGTAAATACATTACATACAGAAGTGATCCACTATGTCACTGGCAGAATTTTTAAACAGTATTTCCAAGCAAACAACATCCATCATTCTGATTAATTCCAACATACAGCGAACATTTACAAATTGCTAAGACTGAATACTGTTACACAAAGATGATCTGATCTGTTTAACAATCACACTTCCTGTCACATCATAATGTCTCATTCTCACACCTATTCAGACGCCTGTTATCAGCTAACTGTGAATGGACAGACAGGTTTTATCACTGATTAAAATGTCTGGCAGAGACAAAGGCCTTCAACAGCTATGACTGGCTTAACTGCACAAGGCGCTATTTGGTTTAAACACATGTGATAGGTCATGCAGCAATAGAGACAGGCACCCACTTATGCTGGTAATAAGAAGCAGACATTAGTGCACATCATTACCCATGGAGCCCCGGGGCCCAGGGGCAGAGGTGGATGATAAATATTAATAGTGTGGAACAGGGTTGACAGCGAACAGTGTGATCAGGCTGCCTTTCCTAATTGACATTTTACCTGCTGTATACCTTAACTAGGCTGTAAAACAGCGGCCTCTGTCACTCAACATTCTCCTCCCACTCTTAGCAAGACCCACGCCTTAGCCAAAGACCTAAAATAGATTGGATTTTTTATTTTTTTTAAATGTCCGCTATTGGAACCACTAAACTACTTATACGGTGATAAAACAGCAGCAGTACCCTCCACCTTCCTCCTATCTGTAAGTAAGCGAAACGTTCATTTCAATCGGTGATTATTTTAAATCAGTCAACATTATTTACAGTAGGCAGGGCTTCAAATATATAGGAAAGAGGTAGGAATCTTTCCATAAGGAATAATGCAAATAGCTGTTGGTGATCCAACTATTTGCTTCCCCGGTTGACGTACATTAGACCGCACTCCAATAAAATTACTCCAGTACCGTGACATCTATGTTTAAGGATGGAACATCACTCTGAGCACCACAGCATTAAGCCAACTACATCAGTCATGGATGACAAGGTCTCTAGAATATTTGCTCTCAGCACAGTCTGAATTCTTTCTGGCATGGATTCAGTAAGGCTGGAAACATTGCTTATAGGCTCTGATGCACACTGCCATGCTTTAACACTGAATTCACGGTCATCCCCATATATATGGAACCAAGTAGAGATGGCTGGTGCTACATTTCAAGAAAAATAATCACAATAGAGTTAGCAATCAGAAGCCAGTGAAGAAGATCAGCAAATTGCAATCGTAAAGGATGCACATGGTCAGCAGCGATAACCATCAAGTGTGGGGTGGTATTCCAGTTCAACCAGTACACTGGTCTAAATTTCCTGAAAGGTGAAATTTCCATATACGGTACTGCCATATGCATATGCATGGCAGAAACATTAGCTGTAATGCTGATAGGAAGTACATTATAAATAAATTAAATTAAATACTGTGTTATACTATGAAACTGCCAGAATCATTAAAAACAAAAGTGATACAAATGTTTGGTCATACCTATTCCAGCACTAAGCCATTTATACAATGGGGCATGAAAGAGTCTTTTAATCTGTGAGGACTTTATGCATCAAATGAAAACAATTCCATTATTAGATGCAAAGAAAATACAGAGGTAATCTGGTAGCACCCTGTGTTTTGGGGACTGTCCACTTTATTGAACTGTGAAAGGCAGGACAAGTCATGAAGATCACACAGCACTCACAGAACATACCTCCTACTCCCACCCTCTCTCTACTCCCATTATCTAAAAATTGACAGCCCGAGCAGACAACAAACAATTACCCTAGAGCAAAAATCGAAACTGGGAAAAACAAACGTCACGTTAACCTGGCTAAATGGCACAGGCTTTGTATGACTAGACTATAAAGGTATTTATTGACTGCATGATACACTGGCAAATTTGTTGCTCTGCTGCTGAACTTATGTTTAGAGTAGAGCTGCATGCTTTGGACAAAATGCTCTGTTGTGCGATTGTGTGATATGAACTGATAACCTTGTGATTAGTAGAAAAAAATCTTAGCCACCGAGTTACCCCATCTTAAAACACTACTTTACTGATTTAAAATAAAAATTATTATTATTATTAGTAGTAGTAGTAGTAGTAGTAGTAGTAGTAGTAGTAGTAGTAGTAGTAGTAGTAGTCAAACCATCACCAGTCAATCAATAACCTGCATAAACCAGCTAGGTATCATTACTGAACATAAACATTTTTAAGCAGTGTATCCGTTACATTTAAATGTAAACTGTCAATGTAAAACGTCCCACTAGTGTCAGTGACGTACATGTGCTGTAATTAGGGCCATGACTGATACAGCAACACGTTTAATTAGGTTATACCAGACACAGGACCTAATGAAGTGAGCACAAATCATTAAATGGTAGAATGCTGCCACCTTGTTGACAGACAGAGTAACTGCAGTTCCATGATACCCAAATAACTTTTAAGCCTCATACCCCCGTGGCTTTTGTTCTGACTTTAGCACTGCTTCACAAACCAATCCTTTTGAATGACAGAGTGTACTACTAAATAAAGCAACAGGTCTTAATAGTGTGAGCAGGAGCATTTATTCATTTAATTCTTTGTCAGGAACAACCCTCGAAAAGGCGCCAATCCATCATAGGGTACAAACACTCACACACTAAGGGCCCTTTACTCCAATTAATCTAGCATGCATGTCCACACAGAAAGGTTCCCAAGGACTGAACCCAGAACCTTCTTACTGTGAGGTAACCATGCTACCTACCAAGCCACTATGCCACTCTAGCAGGAGTATGGTCTTGTTGAAAAATAACACTTTTCACAGTAAAGCAGCTCACCAGTAAAATTACCTGAAATGGCTCCCACACCAAGACACCTCTACCTCGTTGCTTAATGGTAATAGAGTTTTAAAACCCATCTGGAACCACCACCATGCAACTCAAATTGTGCACATCAAATCAAATCAATTCATACCACTCCCAATCGAACTTTCCATATTTTGCCAGAAACTTCATTCTGTAAAGCAATAACTTTCTAAACATTAAAACCTATATTAGACCACCTTCTGGTTATTGTTCTGTTTTGATTCTTGAATTCTGCTGGGAATTTTTTTAATTGACAGCTGTATATTTTCAGTAGGCTATTAGCACTGCTTGAAGAGGTTTATAAGCCTATCTTGAGTTCTGACAACACCAAACTATTCCCTTAATGCCTGATTGGGTCTAATGCCTTTAGCGTCTTATAAATTTTAGAAGAACTTTGTGGGATCTTACTGCATGTACAGCAGATCGTCTCACTTATTTACCTTGAGAACCAGTATAACTAAGAAGTAGTCCAGTAGTTGAGAACCACCATATTAACACCCAGGACAAAGTACAGTAAACAGCAAGCTGATGGTATATAGATAACTGCACTCACTGTGAAATGCTCCAAGGACTTGTAGTTTTTATCAAAGTAGACACGGGCTCTGTTATACTCCTTCATGGCATCACTGGACAGCAACTCCCTGTTAGTAGAACAGAATATGACCTGGTCATTAGCTTACCAATAATAAATGTTTGTGTAAGTAAAATAAAATGTTTTTTAAGACACTAAACATGGTGATGTTTTATACTATATATTATACTTTACTATATTTTATACTTTATACTACAATGATTACAGACCTAGATGCTCACCACTGTACAAATGTATATATTGTAGTAATTCATTAAACTGGTTATGATTACTGTTAAAACAGCTTACGGAGTTCGCCGTCTCTGTTGTGACCAACAGAGGGCGCCAAAAAGTCCACAAACACTACATCCCTTGTATGGGAATAACCTCAGAGAAATCTGTCAGTCAGCCATGCTTTGAAGATAAAGCAGTTATCAAAAAAAAAAATTATTACCCTCCTATAAAATCCAAAGGAATCCCCAAATAGTAGTTCAGTACAGTAGTAGGCGTCCAGGTCTTTTACACAACTTGTACATTTGCATTGCAATTAAACTCAATGAAAATGCCCAAAATAAAAAACATAAACTACAAGAAAGTAGATACTGAAAAAACACCATTTAGATGGAAACGATCGTCATGTGCCAAGTCTGTGCATCCTGTAATTCCATATAATAACCCTACAACTTTAAACAGCAGTTGCCAATATATGTGTTAATATACACCATACACCAATATTTCAAAACATTTACCTTCTTGAGGTAGTAACAGTTTAATATTGAGGTATGTTTTTAATAGTATTGCCTTGTAATCGCCCCCACCTTGTGAGCTTCAGTTACTTCACATTGTTTATTACAATGGATTCCAAGATTTGTTAATACTTAGAATCTATGGATTCTAGGTGGGCAGTTCTTTAATTTTAAAGGAAAATTTAGCCTCAGATTGTGTCAATTTGTACAAAAAGTCAATCAGGAGACAGTCATAAAATACAAATAAAGGCTTTAAACCATTAGACTATTTTGAGTAGACTGGATATCGGAAAGACTACACTGGATTAGATGGAATGGATATTTAGCCTTGAATGAAGCCTCCCATCTTGGAGGAGGCGTAGCCACAAGGATTTAAGTTAGTGCTAATTCTAGTTATAGGCCCAATTCGTTTGAAATATTGATTCTGAACTTGACTGAACCATCGTTATGTAAATCTAAACCATTACTGCTTTTAGCTCATCACTATTTATCGCCCTCCTGGTACAGGACAGGTTGGCTACATCTATTTTAAATCTAGATGGCTGTTCGGATACGACAAGTCTAACTGTAAAAAAACGTACGTATTGCGTTTGATGAAGGTTTTCACCTTGATGTGCACATTAACAACATCACATGAACAAACTTAAACTTCCTTAAATATCCTTGCTTTTCGAAATACAGAGAAATTATTTACTACTACCATTTAACTTACTGTAACACGTTACTTGCAGGAGGCTCTAGTATATCTCTAAATTCTTAAGTCTAGGCTAAAAACTCTTATTTAAGCAGGATTTTGGTTAGATTTAGACTGGGATGCATGGCTCGAGGTACTGTGGCTGGAGTCTAGGGTCATGTCTAGCTTGCCAGCATTGTCATGTCCTGGCACCCACACTGGTAGGTGTTCTGGCTGGGCGGGGCTTTGGTCCACTTAATCTTGACTTGTGCATCCTTACCTTGGACTTAGTGCAGGGCTGGAAATGTATGTGATTAATAAGATTTATAGCTTTATGGTGATCTTAGATGTTGGGTGGTCTTCCTGGACTGTAAAGCAATCACTTATACATGTTGATTGCTGGGGAGGTGGCTTTCCAACTATGCTGGTATAGTTAATAGTTAATAATCGGTGATTATTAATAAACTCTGTGCTCTTAGTCAATAACTAACTACATTTTCTCTTTTCTGTGAGAGCTTATGCTCCAGTATGCAAAGATGTTCAATATCCTAAAGTGAGTCTGTGTATCAGACCAAATATACTGCTCACAAAAATTATGGGATATTTCATGTTTATATCAGAATGAAATATCCCCTCATTTTTGTGGCAGTATAATTGAAGATATGCATATTTTATTACAATGTTCTACACATCTGCCATTACTTACTTTGTTTTACTATAAATACAAACTATTACATTCAACATTAAGCCATCCAAGAAGGACGAGTCCCTTTTTCAGTGTTGATCCTCCCAAAGATCATTACTCCATTATTTATAACATTTAGGAAGTTTCTGCTTTCCACTGTCGCCATAGGCTTGCTCAATTTGGGATCAAGTTGTTTTAAAGCTGCTTTGAGACAATGCTACATTGAGTGTCACATAAATAAATCTGACTTTATGTAACATTCAACTCTAAGAAAGTTATGACAGGTGGACAGTTTAAAAAAATAAATGTCAGCCACTGTTGTCTGACTTAAGAGGATTATGAAATATATATTTATAAAGTATTAATTTATAATGTATTATTCTAGAAACAAAACAATTACCTCTTGTATCAACCAGTTAGTTATTTGTGATGCCATCGCTCATAGGAAGTTCAGCCCACTATAAACCCGGTTGGCTTCAAAGATAAATACTGTGTACATTGCTTTCTTCCTCCTACTTATTTATGCAAAACAAATACTCACGTCCAAAGCTAAAATAATACACAAAAGACCTGCTTTTTTCTACTTTGTCCCATAAGAAACCGTGCAAGCAAGACCTTTTAGGGTCAACATTAAAAAATTGCCATACAGGGCAAAACTAATATTTTGAAATACAATACAATACAATACAAAGCTTATTCTGGTGTACACTAGGTGCTTTTGCTGAGCTGTTAATCACAGTATAAATAACGATAGAGATCTTACTTCCTGCAGCATTAGGAACCAAGTAACACTTACTTGACAAAGTTCTCCACATGCACCATTGACTCTTCGTAGTTCTTCCCGCCCACTTCTTGACAGTGTAACGCCACAAAGTGTGGTTTGTGTGTTTGTACTGTCTGTAAAAAAAAAAGCAAAGAAATTGCCTTATTAGACCTGCAGCAGGCATTGTTACATAGTCAGTGAGTAACTCGCACTTCAGAACCCACATATGACCACCACAATATCAGAAGTTGTAGCACTGCCACTTGCTGATGCTGATTCGGGGAAAGTTATGAACCTAAGTAAGAACTGATCTGAGAAATCAGACATGTCAGTTTGTTAATGAAATAATCTATAATGGTTTTACAATCTGTACTCTTACACCAAAAAGTTGTTTTGTCCAGCCAAAGTCAAATCTATTTGCATGTATGAAAAAAAGAAAAGAAATAATGGGAAGTATAACAAACTATTCAGCTTGTTTTTTTGTCAATATACTGTCTAACATTTTTCCAGTAATAGTATCCAAAACTCCAGCACTACCAGCGACTTATTTTAATGTTGGTTATAAATTATTGAATTGCCATTTTTAGGTCTAGACCAGCAGGGTTTCCGTGCTTGAATGCAACTGATCTTGTCAGCAAAGAAACTGCCAGTGGTTTTGCAGTGGAACAGTTTCATATTAGAAACCAAATCTTGTCAACAAATGTCAATTAGTAACTGCTCCCATACAAAGTAGAAACTGATGACCAATAAGAATCAAGGATTCTGTGTTAGGAAAGGAACTTCCTACATTAATGAATGTAAGGACAGCTTTCACAACATTTTAAGGTATATAGAACAGAAACAAGTCTAGGTCTTGTTCCAAAACCAGGTAACACCAATAGATAACCTTATCAATTTTTTGTGCATTAGCTTAACAGGTCAGAAAATAGAGACATGTTTGATGATTGAAGTCTAATTTAACTATCAAGTGTAATGAAGCTAATAACTAGTAATAACACAAATTTCAGACATCAAAATTTCTTTTACATCTGATATACAATATAGTAAACTATCAAAAGCAATCAAATTGAATGCTTGTCTATTATATTAAGTTTATAGTTTGAAAAGAAGTAAACATAACTTGCATTTATTATCACACATTACTCCACGATCAGACCACAGCTTTAATCATGGTTTTTATTTATGTGACAATGTTTGCTTTGAATTACTTTTGTTTTTATTATTGCATTTAGGTATTATTGCATGTAGTTTGTAATTAAATTCACTGCAAAAGCAGAAATATGTGCAATCTTAGCAGGAGTTGGACAACCAGTGAAACGTATTCAGTTGATTTGGGGTTTTGGGGGCACACTAGTTTCCCTAGCCTATGCTTAGAAACTATTAAACATATTAATTTGGTTAAATTAAAACAAAAATAAATACAAAAAGACTGGTGTGGTAATGTGTTTTTAGGACAATGCAAATTAACTAAAAATGAAATACAGAATTTAAAATTAAATATCTAATATATAATTATGGGCAGCACAGTGGTTCGGTGGGTAGCACCTCTGCCTCACAGCAAGAAGGTCCTGGGTTCAATCCCAGAATGGAGTGGGCCAAGTCCTTTTTGTGTGGAGTCTTCATGTCCTCCCCGTGTCTGTGTGGGTTTACTCCGGGTACTCTTGTTTCCTGGAGGTTAATTGGTGTCTCTAAAGTGGCCCTTAGTGTGTGACTGTGTGCATAAAAGTGTGTGTGAGTGCGACCCCGTGTGGATCAAGTGGAAGATAATTAATTAATATATAAATACATATATGATATCTTACATGAATAGGGATGACAGATTGCTTGTCTAATGTCTGTGGAGATTGTGCAGTTTGGCAACAACAAAGGCAAAAAGTTTCTCTGTTAATTTACTGCTACTCAAACTGAAAGCATTTGCACTTGACTGCCACTTAATAGTAACGATAACAAACAACATGCTTAATTACGCTTAATATTGTGCTTATTACGCTATAATTATGCTTAATATTTATTAGCATTTCAAGAACCTCCAAACTCAAACTGTTTGAGACAAGCCTGGTTAATTTTCTTTCCTGGTTAATTTTGGTTCTATAAAAAAGGCTAAACTTTAGCCCTGATAAGTGACTATAGTGCCATATGTGTTTGGACAAGGATAAAACTGACGTTTACTAAGCGTCATCAATTCTATTGGCCAAGCTGCATGACGCCATATAATCGCCGGCTTGAAACAGTGTCCAGGAACAAAAGTTCCTCTGCTGTACTATCCAATAAATAGCTGTTAATGCATTAATTGTGTTGGAATAATAATACTCAAGCATTGTTGTCAGCACATTCAACTTTGTACAGAATAAAGTATTTAATGAGAATATTTCATTCATTCAAACCTAGGATGTGTTATTTGAGTGTTCCCTTTATTTTTTTGAGCAGTGTAGTTAGATGCTGTTTCAGACCAATACGACATTTATTTGTAACTGAGTAGGTTACTATTAATGCCTGAGTAAATAATGTTATCACTTTCACCTAATTGTATTTCTGGCTCCATACGTGCTGTTTTAATACAAACCTAATGCAAACTTGGTACTTATCTGTGAGTTGTATTCAGGTGTTTAGTGTCTGCATTTAAGATTAAAGTTTTCATTAAAGGAAAAGCACAGCATTATGTTTTACCTCCACTCCGCCTCGCAAGGTGGAGGGCATGGAACCTGACCGGAATTTGCATGCAGGAAGAGGTCACTCAAATTGTCACTCAAACTGTACATTTACGCATTTGGCAGATTCACTTTTCCAGAGCAACTTACAATTGATACAATCTTTTATATATATATATATATATATATATATATATATATATGTATATATGTCTGTATGTATATATATGTGTGTGTGTGTGTGTGTGTGTGTGTGTGTGTGTGTGTGTGTGTGTGTGTGTGTGTGTGTGT
>JAUZST010043305.1:0-26281 GCA_034779995.1 Parotocinclus haroldoi
GTTTTATAATTTGAATTATTATTTTTTCTACTACTAATTTAAATTGTAATAATTTGTTATTTATTTTAAACTAATTTACCTATAATTTAATATACATTTAGTATTTGTCTATTTAACATCTAGGCCGCCCATGGAGGATCGGTCCCCTGTTGAGTCTTGGTTCCTCCCAAGGTTTCTTCCTACCATTTTGGGGGGTTTTTCCTTGCCACTGTTGCCCTGGGCTTGCTCACCTTGGGATTGGCCTTCTAGATAATTGTATTACTGTAAAGCTGCTTTGAGACGATGCTACGTTGTAAAAAGCGCTACAGAAATAACATTGAATTGAATTGAATTCCAATGCAGCGTAAATATGGCATCATGGAAACATGACGGCGGTAGTATCAAGGGCCTTTTTGGCTGCTTCTGTGTACGTAACTGATGGTTTAATTCGTTCTAAATTGTACTGGAGGGGAATATCAGGACGCATTTGCAACGAGCAGGCCCACGGCCGAGGCATTTCAGAGTGCCAGGTGTTGTGATGAGCGGACAGTGCAATCTGCTGTGGGTCATCCTCTGATCAGAACCCATTGAGATTCCTCAAGCAGCAAGCCGCGATCAATAATCAGAACTGTTAATCGATGGCATTCTAAATAAGCATCGACTGGAGCTGCAAGGTTAGCCACCTGTATTGGTTTTTATTAAGCCAAGCAACACAATGTCAGGCATGTTGTGGCAGTTATAGACCCACTTTCAAGCTCCTCGCTTTGGCCTCGGCGCCGTATCAGGCTGACTTTGACTTTGGAGTAATGAATTCCACTTTTCAGTCATCTTATGTCAGGCTTAAAGCCGAAATCTCGTTTTTGACTGGACAGGCAAAGTTCTTCACCCGAACCGAGGACAGACTTCGGGGCTCAACAAGGTGAGCGAAGACGAGCACCGTGCAGGTCGTAGCGCTAGGCGTTATGACGTACCCTTGGTTGCCGTGCCCTCTGGACGAGGTGCCTCAACTTTACATTCCAAGCACTTCATTTACATGAAATATAATCCTCGTCGTATCTGCTTATTGATCATTGACAGTGCAGGGCAGAAGGTCACGTGCTTATCCGGCTTGTTTACAAGCCAAGGGGAGCGATCTTTCAGAAAATCATTCTATACACTTCAAAACGACGCTATAATGCGCTGAAACGTCTGCCAAGTACGACATTTCTGCTGCTTCTGGCAAGTGAAGTGCCGTCTTTCTAAAGTAGAAATGCTGAAGGATCAGTATAAAACAGAGATAATAAGCCAGAAGGGTGTAAGGCATGTCCAACTTGGACTTCGGAGCATTTCTGAAAGATTATCCCATGATTTATTCCTTGAATCATGCTCGAATCATGTACGTTTCCGGGGTTGAGAAACGCGTCAAGAGAGGTTTGGGCTTTTTTTTGTTTCTGTTTTGGCTTGTTGTGCCGCAGCGTGATGATGTTTGTGCTGCATTAGAAAGTTGTTTATGTTTCCATAAAAGGGGAACTAATGACAATATTCCAGATGCACTTTACATATTTCTATTCTTTGGGCAGGTTCGTTTATCTTAATATGAAACGGTTCTTCTCGGGTCCACTCCGGATGTTCGGACCTACCTTGCGTTCGGTTACGTCGCCACTGTTTTGATCTCCTGTTCTCCTGCCTTATCATAGATAAGACCCCAATATCTCCCTGATTCATTAGCTAGGTTAGGGGTCTGTGATCAAATATTCTCCTGCAAATAATCACACACTTCATATATCACGTCGTCTCTGTGATTCGCCGCTCAAACCCTGACGCTTGCGCCGCTTCCTCCTTTCCTCCCCCATCTTTTGGAAGCTATTAGAGAGGCGGCACCTCTCTCGCTAGCCGCCTCGTGTATTACCATTAGAAGACATCCTCACTGGGAACTCTGGCACGCTCCTCTGTGTGCTTGATTAATATTTCAGCAGCCGCGGGGAGGAAATGGCCTTCCTCTCTTCTAATCACTTCTGGACTGTGAGAGCATGCGTGGGTGACGACAGACTCCAGCGGTTGGATGGTGTTAAGGAAAGACAGAAATGGATTAGCTATTAGCGGGTCCTCTTCGATAATATTTGTGACCGTTGGTTTTTTGAAGCGGGACTTTGGGACAGGTGACTCGTCTGTTTTACCGATGGTTCCTGGTATTTAGCACAGATCGTTCATGCATTTCTGTAATGTAACCTTCATTGTGCTCTTTACATCATGAACACACACAGGAGCACGTTTGGTTTACAACGGCGCCGCTCGCTGCCTCAAGAAGGTCCAATCTCCGGGTTCAATCCCAGAGTGGGGCGACCTGGGTCCTTTCTGTGTGGAGCCTGCATGTCCTCCCCGGGTTTTCTCCTGGTTTTCTCCCAAAGTTCACGGACATGCCTGTGAGGTTAATCGGTGTCTCTAAAGTGGCCCTTAGTGCGACCGTTCCCAGAGTTTCCGGTCGCCGGCCCTGACAGATAAATGACTGAATGAATTCGTGTAACATCAGAAGAAGACATGCCCAAAGACGGGATGTGTTCTGTCCACGGCCTAGGTCTCATTATAGCGACCTTTCCTTGCCACTGACACCCGGAATCAACGTCTGAGACGACAATCAAACATGATGACCATTGCCATTCCAGACTTTGTGTTCCATCGTGTCCCTCCCTCCTGCAACCAGGCCCCTCCCCTGGTGTGATCTGATTTGCCAGAATATTCAGTCTCTGTTTCGCTGCATTCAGTTCATCTGCGCTCTCCATGCTATCATGGCTGCCCTGTCGGCTTGTGTTATATATTCTGTGATTGGATCTCATCTGACTACGATATGCCACTGCCCCGGTGTAACGCTGGAGCGCCGGGGTACCGCGGCGTTAGCGTGAAAGGAATAACGCAACGGGGGCGGACGTAAAGGCAAGCGGGTTTTAATGAAATAGAGGAACGAAGAACAGAAATGGCGATAACGAGAAACCAAAAACAGCACCGAATATGCGGTTGCAAAAGGGAGACAAAGCATACAAAGGAAGGAGAGACTAGGGGAAGGAGATCAGGAAATTGGAAGGCAGAATAGGGAGGACGAAGGAGGACGCGGCGGGACGCGTAGGAAAGCTGCGGAAGAATAGGGACATGTAACCATAATAACCGGCGCCGAAGAAGAGCAGGGGAGCAGTATATATAGAGAAGGAGATGGGTGGCGGGAGCGCCACCCGCAGGCCAGGAGGAAAAGGTGACAGAACAATGGAGAAGACGCTAGAAGGGGAGGCGCCCTGGGTGACGGCTGTCCGACAAGATCTCATCGTGACACACGGCCTGGTGCTCCACATAAAGCCATGGCATTCCTCTGGAAAGGTGTCCAAAGCCGACGTCAACGCCTTGCCGTGATCAGTTCAGTAAACTGGCTTTGGCTTGGTATTCGTTTTGCATTCCCCCCTATGTAGCCGTGCTCGTTTCTCGATGCACCCATTGATTCCCCTTCGCTCTCGGGAGAACGGACGCTCGTTTTCGTGACTCCATTCAACGAAGGCTCCTTTAATCACTATTTTCTCCCGGGTCAAAGGGGATCCACTGAGACTAATGAGTTATAAATGAATGATGACCAGCGCGGGGTGAAACCAAAACGCACGCCTTACACGCCTCTGCAGGGTCTGTCCTTATCTGAGCTTGCTGGGATATGGATAAGGAAAAGGGCCAAAAGGCAAAGGAACAATGCACTCGAAAAGCAAGACCAGACTTAGTGAGCTAAACCATGTTTTGCAAACGCTAGCGTCACTGCGCCGCACGCCTTTCAACAGTTTATCCTTGAAGGGAATTGTAATGTTTACTAACACTTCTGCCAAGTATCGAACTCCTAAAACACTGACCGGAATAATAAAGTACTCTGCGGGCTCCTGCAAAAAAAAAAAAAAAAGTAAATAAATAAACATTTCCCATTGCTACTTGTTAATGCTTCCAATAACCTGCTAATGGCTTCGGTGAGCCAGAAGTGCGTCTCACTCAATAAATCATTTATTTATGTAGTTTTTAAACAAACGGACCGCCGATGGATCCCGATAAGTACATAACATGATCGCAGATGCCATCTCTGGCTTTGTGTTATTAAAACATACTGTATGTCAGAAAGCGGGACAATGGGTTCGAGTCCTGAAGGTGGCATCCACATGGATCGGGCATTACTGATGAGTGTGATCATCCCTTGGCACTAAAAAGGTGACCCCTAGACAGCCAGCGACCCTTATAGCACGTTATTGCATGTCTGACTTTGCCGGGATGTCCTTCGCTAACGTTGCTAATTTACAAAGTTTGTTTGTCTTGGGCA
This sequence comes from Parotocinclus haroldoi, assembly GCA_034779995.1. Lineage (NCBI taxonomy): Eukaryota > Metazoa > Chordata > Actinopteri > Siluriformes > Loricariidae > Parotocinclus > Parotocinclus haroldoi. The sequence continues at coordinate 4,292 of JAUZST010043305.1, forward strand.
ATACGTTTTTTTTTTTTCCCCACAGCCCCAGTTTGAACCCTGGCCTCGTCCGTGTGACAGTTTGTCCCCCACGTACGCCAGCTTCCTTTCAAAAAAGATGCGTTAGGGCAACTGGGATCTACGCCGAACTTTGGCAGTGTCGGTCCCAGTATCGATAATCGGCTCCAGATCAGTTCGTTTACGATCACGATCACGATCACGATCGAATCAGCGCAAGAACATCGTCTTCCCTTGAATGTTATTCATTTATAACTAGCACTAGCTCTCTGCCAAGTAGCCGCGGCGTGCCCACAAATTACATGCGCAATCTGTTAGGCTACACAGGCAGCTTAACGCTCTTTATTTACAATCTAATTAAATCAAAGCCTTATTTTTTGGTTTTATGGCACTTCTAACTGCGCATTGTGTTTTTGAGGCAATGCAACGTGGGTCTGAACAAAACAGGCCTTTGCAAAGCTCTCAACAACAAAGGTTTGTCCCTCTTGGGGAACCTTTAGGTGTTCCACGTAGAAGCGTAGAACGGACAGAAGATCCTGGTGCTAACGTAAAAGCTTTTGTGTGTGACAAATAGCCATCCGGATGCTACAAAGATCTAAAATGAATCATGTCATAAACAGGGGCTGTTTTTTTCAGGACAAGTGTTCGATCTGTCAGGTTCTGTTAAATGTTTGGATGAGGTCTTCAAGCTTGAGATGCTTTCTAAAGAGAACTTCCTCCTCTCTCTTCTCTCTCTTCTCTCTCTTCTCTCTCTCTGTCCTTCTGCAGGTGATCTGCAACAAACCTCGAGCTATTAATCAAAGCCTCCATTATTTACCCAGGGTTCATTTACCACTGCACAGAGAGGTACCTGGAGGGTCAATTAGAGAGTATGGACCACACTTCTTCTGGGCTGTCCCTACACACACCAGGGGGTCAATTAGATCTCTTTTCTACTGGAATGCGATACGGTAAGGTACCGTTGCAAATCTGCAATCTGAATTAACGTCACGATTTCTCCCTGCTCATCCTGGATTGGGTCTCCTGTCAGGCTGCTGAGCAGTGTTTCGGGTTTCACTGATATTCTCAGTCACGTCATTTAAATCGGGACATTTCCCGGTTGACGCTTCTGGAACGTTGTGGTGGCACCGGAGACCCTGTGGTACTATCGAGCCAAAATGGACGTTTTCTCCCCGTGGAGCGTAGGCCAGCGTGCCCTGATACATGAAAAGCACAACAGAACGAACCGAAAAACAGGAGAGCGGCAAACGAAGAAGCATCGCTCGGGTCGTTACTCATCTTTCGTCTCACTTTGATATTTCAGGACTACAGTGGGATGATCCATCGTTTGGACTGTCCCTGTTCTTAAGATTCGCACAGAGGCGGTGAAGGAGGGTGTGCGAATCACGCCTGACCGATGGCAAGAGCAAAAGGAGCGTAGATCTGAATGGAAGGGAGTAGAGCAGGAAGAAGGACGTCATCAAAACAGGACGTGTCCCTTCTACGTAGTTCTACCATTCTGCAAACAACTGTTTACTGTATATATATATGTATATATATATATATATATATATATGGAACATGACGAGAAATAAACGTAGCTCCCTGGCTGCACGCAACCCAGAGGGAATGAGTCCGCTCTAAGGAGCGGGAAAAAGTCGACATCTCCTTTTAGAAAAAATAAAATCTTTACGCAGGGCCTAATCTTTTCCGTTTCGAGAGTCTTTCTGGCAGGGAAATTGCAACAACTAAGCAAGTGCGTCGCTTCTACTCGGGCGCGTTTGATTTGATCGATCCGAACCGATCGACAAGAAAGACTTCAAAGTGAACCCGGCATCGGAACGGCGGACAACCCCGGGCGTCTCTGTCAGAAAAGGGTCGTTTTTCAAAAGTATCCAGACAGCCGCAAAGTCCAGAGCACCGACGTGCTCGTGTGGCTTTATGATGCAATAACTCTCTGATGTCGTGTGGTGTTCGGACTAATTCGACCTCGCGGGCTTTTCTGTGGAACGGAGGGAGATTTTCTGACAGCTAGCCCCCCTATACCTCCCGCCCCCCTCCCCCGTTTCTCCATCGACCTCACTCTTTCCTATTTTCATGCTTTTAACAGGCAGATGTAATTGCTGTGGTTTTCCTAAGGCCAGGGGATGGGGGCACCTTTTAAGAGTGGAACGGCTGCCTCTTGTGGTCTTAATGTGGTCCTAATGTCCGGACAGGTAATCTATTGGAAGGCCGGAGAGTGTTATTTTCCGGTTTGGTGGTGAAACTGGAGACGCACTGCGGTACTGCCTCGAGGTTGGCAAATCTCGCTGTCTGCTCTGTCTGCACTTGATGGCTTTATTTTCCATTAATTCGTCTGCTGGTGCAAGTCCTGATGAGTATAGATTGGACGGGACTTTCGAGTGGAACTTTCGGGTCATTAGGAGATACCGTTTGGGATTCGGCGCCGCCCCTTTATATCCGGTTCGGAGGTGTCTCCTAAATAGGCGGCGATTACACCCTGCCTGGGACGGTGATATTTTATAGTTCCAGAACGCCGTCCTCCTGAGACCCTCGCGCTGAGATCAGAGACGCAATAAGGAAATCCATGTTTTCCCTTTTTATTTATTTCATTTTGTTTCATGAAACTCCCCAAAGGACAAGAAGGGGTATAGAGAGCAGAGCGGGAACTCTGATATCCTAAACAAAGGGCACGTTGCCAGAGCGTTCGCCAGCGAGGAAAGATGACACAGTCCAAAGCTCCAAATCAAACTAGATGAATAAATAATCACAGCCTGAGGGGTTCTGGGGTGGTTCCTCAGCCTCAGCGGTTATCCTCCCGGGTTGACGTGGCCTTCAGAAATTAAAGACTCATGGCCGTAACGTAGCTCCGTACAGGAAACTTAGCCTAACTTTGATATTTGTAGTCCTTGGGAAAACGAGTATTCTTAGTCTTAAGGGAATCTTCTGCCATTTTTTATACTCCTGGTGTTTAGGAAAACTAGTCCGTAGTCTCTGACTGACATCATTTTAAGACTCCTAGTCTGTATATAATTCTTATTTTAATTCTCATGCCTGGTCTTTGGGAGAAACTTGTTCTAAAGTCTTAAACGAAGCGCATGCTTATTTCATTCTTTAACCAGTTCTTCCTGTTGGGCTCATAGTCTTTAGGAGAAACTCCTTTTAAGACTCCTGGTCTGTTTTAACACGCTCCTAGCCTGTGCAAACAATACTTATTTTAACTAGTCCTAACTAGTCTTCCTGGATAAATCAGTTCTAATTGTATTACTCCCAGAAGGAAAACTCGTCCTTGTTCGCTTATAGGGTTGCCAGGTACGATTGTTTTCCATAGTTTCCATAGACCTGAATGCTTGTTTCTCTCGTGGGATCTGGCAACCCTGGAATCCGTGAAGACCGAAACGCAGTACAAGTTCGAGGAAATTATGTATTTCAGTTATTATGCGACTATAAAAAAGATGACTTAAATAGAAATCCGATTATTGCCTTTATGCAAAACCAGAGCTCTGATATGTTTTATGTTTTATATCTGATGACACAAAAGAATGCAAACACACTCGGTGCGCGTTTAAATCCGAGGTTTGGACACCAGTGAAAGAGCAGCTGGCTGAGACAGAGAGAAGGTTATATGATACATGAGCTAACCTATAGCCAGACGTTTGCACATGGTTCTGCCCGGTGTCCGCACTCGCCTTAATTGGCCGCTTTAACAGAGCTTCGGCGTAAAGTCCCGTTTCCACCGGCCACAGGAAACGTGGTCTAGCAAACAGGTCAAATCGGGACGTGTTCCCGAATGTAAATATTTTAATTATTCACTCATGATGGAAAATGAAGGATTTATTATACATGCAATTAAACGGCTGTGAAGTACGCACCCTTTGTTCCACATTTTTCTCGGTGCTTCATTTGTGCCGTTGCAGTCCCGACAAATAAAAAAAAAGACGAACAGAAGCGTTAAAAAACGCAGCCCGGGCTCCGGCGAGAGCGGGACGTTAACGAAGCGTTCTTGAAGGGATCGCGGGTTTAGAGATAAAGCGCGAACTTTGCGAGGATGTGCTTTCTAGACCTTTCTCACGGTTACCTTTGCTAGCTGAACGTTCCGGATAAATAATACAATATTCAACATCGTTTAATGATCTTTGAGCAGCGTCTTCTCATAAGGATAAGAAGATACTCCGAATTGGTTGAACTTGGACATTATTTATATCCAGGCCTCCAAAGCAGGTCGGGTCCCTTTTTGAGTCTTGGTCCCCTCAAGGGCTCCTTCCTTCGACATTCAGGGATTTTCCTTGCCACTGCCGCCCTAGGCTCGCTCAGCTTGGGACTGGCCTTTTAAGATGATGACTTTTGATCGCGTTTGTAACGCTTAGAAGGTTCGGGCATGTGCCGATTTAAAGGCGAAACGGAAACAATCTGATATTTCTGTGTCTGCGCTCCATAGGCGAGCCGGAGCTGCTGTTATTGCTGGAGTCAGCGGACTTTTATCCTAATCAACATCCACCCTCATTTAACTTTATGTACTCGCTCTCGCTCTCTCTCTTTCTGTACCGCCCCATCCCAGACCTCCTTTAATGTCTTCAGCTGTTTTTGGTGTAAGAACCGGTGCTAGATCATTGGGCTGTGACGCATGTGCAATCTGTTACGTTCATTCTGTTAGAGCAGCCATTTAAAGCAATGTCCTCATTTCCTCCGTCTCGCTGGTGAGAAGGCAGAGGACAAACAGAAAAAAAAACGTTATTTTAAAAGCCCGGGCAAAGTGAATAAAAAAAAAAAACCTACGCATTATGTCTGCTTTCTCCACGTGAATCTATTTCTGAACACTTTTTTTTTTTTTAAATAGCCGTCCGGCTACTTTTTCAAGTGCAATTTTTATTTAAAACCAATTTTTAGGTAAATCAGCTACAGGGAAGCAAAAGCGCCAAAGTTGCTTGTTAAGGATAAACGGCATTTTGTGTACCGTTATTTATTTTTTTTTACTGTTTTTCCTTTTGCATGTTTAATGCGATCATTATCGTCTGTTAAAGGTCTGTTTTATTTCGCTACGATTTATGTTTCATTCGCGGCCGAGCGCGAAGATATGCTCGCCTTAGGGTTCATTTTCTAATGCGAAACACAAAAGGTTGCATCGTTTTGTAAAAAAATAAATAAGTAAATAAAAAATGTTCGTTTTCTCCTTTTTCAAAACCTACCGTGTTTCACAAAATATAATAAAACCCTTTAAATCAAATAATGGAAGAAAACGGGGCCAAAGATTTGATTCTGCGCCGATAAGGCCCGACGGTCAGACAACACAGTAAATAAACGTCTTTTTCCCTCCCCTCGCTGTTTTTTTTCTTTTTTTTTTTCTTATTTTGCAGTGCAGGAGATTCAAAAGAATGACCTTTATTTGGAAGGTAATTGTGCAGAGCGGTGCGAATGTCTGATTGTGATCTTTTTCCGTGCTGAGGAGTTGCTTGTTCAGCACGCCGTAGTCCTCTCCTCTTTCTCAAGGTGTCCTTTCTCTAAAGTCCTTTTTACCAACCTCTTGTCCCTTTTAATGGAATCGCTTCATACACTTCCACACAGGCCTTCACTAATTCCAGCTCCTGATAAAGATCCTTTAACCCTCTCCAGTCAGAAGCCACGAGACTCCGGCCGTAATGGCTTCGAGACGTAGGAGGTCCTGAAGAGAAGACGTCACAACCAGGGACGTGAAACGAAACGAAACGGGAGAGACGTGACGTGACTCTGCTCTCACGTTACCGCGTTTGAATCTGACGCGATTTCTAAACTTGGAATGGCCTGATGTGAGGCACAATGGCATCCGCAACAGCTGGTGTCAATTCAGTTCAATTCGAATTCAATTTCAAGACTGATTTCTACAGCGCTTTTTACAACGGAGCGTCGTCTCAGAGCAGCTTTACAATCTTATGTGATCTTAAAAGGCCAGTCCCACGTCGAGCGAGCCTGCGGGGCGACAGTGGCGAGGAAAAACTCCCTGAAATTAAAAGGAAGGAACGTTGGGAGGAACCAAGACTCAGAAAGGGGCCCGACCTCCGTGGGCGGCCCGGATGAACAAGAACAAGAACAACAATGTGATGAAGTACTAAATATAATAATATATCGCTATAGCATTACCTTATAACAGAAATAGCACAGTAAATACGTCATTAAGTAAACATTTTGCAATTGTTATTATCACGTTTTATACTTTTGTTCTACCGAAATCAATGTCAAATGCTCTGACTGACATTACAAACAGAAATAGCCTAGCGGTTAATGTACTGGACTCTGGACCAGAAGGTCCAGGGTTCAAATCCCACTTCTGCCAAGCTGCCACAGTGGGGTCCTTGAGCAAGACCCTTAACCCACCATTGCTTAAAAATGTAAGAGTGTATTAATTGTAAGTCGCTCTGGATAAGAGCGTCTGCTAAATGCTGGAAATGTAAATGTAAGTAGTCGGAACAGAAATAAAAAATGAAACGAGCTGCCTCATCTACTGAGCATCTACTGTATACTTGTCTGATTTATATAATTATATAAATATATAACCTATTATCAGACTGTTTAATTGCATTGCTCTGTGCTATCCCTTACGTTACGGTGAGATTAAATCATTAAATCAGGTGGATAAGAACGATCTGGAAAGACAATCCCGGCTTCATCGTTCGTGCGAAGCACCTGATCGCTGGAGCTTTTACGGTAAACGTGCACGTCTGGCGTAGTTACAGTTACAGCTTCTGCGTTACCGTCCTTGATCCCGTGTCTAAACCGAACCCAGATAAAAGGCATGTCATGGTTAGGCGTCTGCGACTCGGTGTCAGAGGCGGGATTTCCAATTTCCCCAGCTGTGTTTTTGTGTCACACAGTGCTGACCAGAGTGTTCGTGTACGGCAGAGCTTTGATCTTAGAGAACAATAAGGCAACGACCCGAAACCCTTCTGCTCATTGATATGTCATAACAAACCAGATATACCCATCATTTCCTTCTTTCTTCGGCTTTGATGTGGCCGGGACTTCTCTTTGTTCTTCGGCATATGGAAATACATATTTTGTTTCTTGCTTTCTTGCTTCCAAATCGCTTTGTTCCGTATCGGTGTAAAGTTCCCGCGATGCAGTTTTCACCCTTGTAAGGCTTCATATTTTAATGGAGGAGACCCAGAGCAGTGGATTTTACATTTGGAGCTTTGAAACCGAACAGGGAACAGGGCGTTTGCGTCGTTTCACGCGCCGATGCGGTTCGACGTTGGACGGAAAAACAGCTCCTGGAATCCCCTACCTCAGCGCTGTTTCAGACCGAGTGCGCCCCTTTACGCCAGTGGATTTCCCTGGAGCAATAATGCGCCTACGAGGTCAAGGTGTTGCCCTGGCCTCCAGATCCCCCAGGTCTCAATCCATTTGAGGATGGGGAAGAATGTCAAGCCTCAGCGTCCCTGCACCGGATTCGTGACTGTGCTTTAAAAAAAAAGGAGTGACTTTTATCCCTTTTTTATATAAAAGAAAACATATTGTAAGCTCTTAAAAAAAGGATTCCGGTATTCTTGAAAGCCTTACGTTCTTAAATGTTCTCTTGACCTCTCTTTGCCTCTTTCTTTGTTTGCAATAACTGTTTTCCTGGTTCTCCCCTGAGAGGATTAAACGCCATTAAACGAAATAAAGCGACGGTTCATGGAAATTTAGAATGCAGTGTAAAAATGCAACGTAAGAATTTATTTAAGGACCTTCCCGTTTTCTCTTAACTAAGGTCCGTAAGTACAGCCCCAGTTTCCCTTCTGTAGCTCCCCAGCCCCTACTCTCAGGCCTCCAGACCTGAGGAGCATCTAGTACCTTCTAGTATCTAGAGCTTTACCCTTAAGACAGATCAGTGATAAGAAATAAAACGTGGTAGCGGAGATTTGAAATGGGGTTTACCTTTGGATCTTTAGATCTCACTGGGCATTTGATCAAATGAGAAAAATAGAAAACTGGTATGAAAATGATTTATATATATATATAAGCCGCTGTGATTTTGTTGGACGAGGCTTCGTCTCTCAAACAGACAGGCTGCACCTTGCTTAACCTCGGTGGTCAGCCCAAACCGCAGCGCTATTCCGTGTCGTCTGCCGGGTGTAGCTTTCCATGATGATACGATGGGGACTTTGGGATCTATTTCATTATTTTGTGTATTTTTGCAGCGTCACCGATATTTCTGAAAACTTCAGCGAGTTTGGCGACCTGGGCGTCCACTCATCAAGTTTCAGCGTCCGTCCAGATCTGCTGTGCACTTTGATAATAAATGGAGGGCTCAGGTGACCATACTCTGCAGGACCAGCAGGTAATAGAGAACACACACACACACACACACAGAGTTTGTGTATTATTATCTTTAAGGGCTTTGTTGTATTGATTTGTGTTTTTGTAGCTTCATCATTTATACCTCTATGGGAGCTTATCCACTGTTTACTGGTTAAGGTATTGGACTGTGGACCAGGAGGTCCAGGGTTCGAATCCCACCTTTGCCAAGCTGCCAGTGCTGTATCCTTGAGCAAGATCCTGAACCCCCGATCGGAAGATCGTATCACCTGGAGCAGCAGTCGCTAAATGCTAGAAATAGAAATAATATTTCTATAATAATAATAATAAATAATATGTATAACATGATTCCCGGGGTGTGTATGGGGTGTAATTAGGCTTACAGCAGTGTGTGTGTGTGTGTGTGTGTGTGGAATCTTGTGGAGGAAAAATGATGAAATCAGGAAACGAATCCCTTTTTTTGTCACTATAAATGAGCAGAACCTCCCTTTTTTTTCTCTCCTTATTTTTAAGCGTTTTGTTTTTGGGTTTTATCCCAACTTGTTCTGGTCTGGTGGAGATCGCCTTCTGGGACACGGACCCAAGTGGTGGCCTAGCGAAGTAGCACTGCAAATCGAGCCGAACGTATAAATAAATCTAATAGTAAGCTGTTTTTAATTAGCATAGACTTATCCCTCCCCAGTCGGACACTCGGGATAAATTGTCCAGTTTTGTGTACTACATAAATGTGTCCGGTACAACGCTATATATCCGTCCTGAATTTACCTTGTGTTTGCGTTATCTCTGAAAACGCTGATAACCAAATGAAGCAAAGTCGAAAGCGCTGAAAGTCTTGTGGCTGCATGCACGCAGAGTTTGTAGGTCAACCTCAGGGTTTTGTAAGAATGTGGGCCAGGAAGCCAGTAGAGGAAATGCAGCAGTGGGGTGACATGGGTGAGCTTAGAAAGCTTGAAGAGTTGCAGTGGGCTGCAGTTTGGATCCAGTATTGATTCAGGGCTTTAATTCAGTGTCAGCCAGCTTTATTTATAGCCGTCTTGGTTGTGTGTAGTTTTAAAACGCTTTGTGTTTTCAACAATTAAATGCAGAGTGGGCTCATGCTTAACAATGGCTGGCCCATTTGGGATTCCTCCACTTCAGTAGGGTCCTTCCCCTATTGGCATCGGCTACAGGTTGCTTTGGATGCGTTTTGGGCGTCCACTAAATGTGGACGGCTGGGGAAAAAGACCAGAAAGATGAGAGCCTCAGCTGTGAGGGTTCAGTGGATAAAACATGTATTATTACTACAAAATATTGTCATGTAAACAGATTCGATTGAAAGAGACAGGGACTGAGCACTGCGCCTTTGGGGACGCCGGTCTTTTCACACAGGAAGCGAAAGACGAAGTGCCCGTCTTCTTGCGCCTTGCCGGTATGACCTACACTTCAAACCGAAGCGCCCAGACGAACACAGCGCCAGGAATAATAATACTAATAAAAGCTTTGTTTGTTTGTTATATTTCTGCCTGTGCTCAGCTCCGACTTTGTAATTAAATGTGGTAATTAGGCACTAGTGTTGCATTGTGGGTGCTGGTTGATCTCTTTGTTGCAGATGAAAGAAGCATGTTTGGTATTGTGAGGCAGAAGCGCGGCCGTGTTCGCCGCCCCGTATTTACAATGCTCTCTCTGCCCTCCCAGGGGAACGGTTCCCCCACTGTTTAATCTGGACGGGGGGAAAAAAAAAAGTCGACTATCATGAGGAGCGGAGCAAATACGACGCGATGTGAAAGCAAGCGTCGCTTAAAGGATTCATCATCACATCGGGATTTTATCCTGCCGCTGTCTCGACAGGGCGCTGTAAGCTTTCGGTATCGATCTTTTATACGATCTTTTACGGCCTCTGTTCATCTAGAAACACCACATATGCCGGTATTATATAAAAAGCTCGAACTGGACGATGAACAGACCAGTCTGCTTGCAACCGATAAGCCGGAAGCATTCAGGCGAGTTGGAAAGCAGGCAGTCCTGACCTGAAAACCCCTGCCCTGTGGAGCACAGACAGAACCGGGACCTTTATCCAGGTTGAACAGGAATTCCTGGAAATGCTTTGTACCCTTCACAGTTCAGGAACCGGTTCCCTACCAGCCGAGCAGCCAAGAACTGGTAGAACATTGGTTCCCAGTGGTTCGTATCCAGATTTCGGAGCTCTTCAAGTCCTAAAGGTGATACAGCAAGTGGACCACGGGTGCCCCTGTAAGTAAGTAAACATTAAGGACAATCTGGAGTAGTATGCTCAGTGCCCCGTCAATGCTGTATGGATAGTCATTGTTGGTCTGACCTCTCAAAGACATGCCAGTAGGCTCAGATAAAAAATAATAAAAATCGAAATATTATTTTGCCGCGTCCCATCACGAAGGCCAGGGTCCTGACAGACTGGACATCATGTCAGGAGCTAAAAAAATAGGCCTTAAGATTCTCCTGCGGGGAAATAAACAGACTAAGACCTGAGATTAATTATTGGTAAGTGGAGTTTTCTTAAAATCTACTTGAACACTCGAACCCCCCCTTGCGTTAGGTGTTCTCCTGAACTATTATTATCTTAAATGTTCAATAGTCATGCCGTATTAACACCCTGTTCGTTATAATGCCGTAACGGTTGCACTGTTATGGCTAAGACATCCAAAATCCATACTAGTTCCGTAGTCCCGTGCGATTTTGGCTCATTCTCTCCAAATATTTACCCCGTCCTTCGCAGTTTGTGAGTTTTCGGTTTCTTAACCTATGAGGACAGCGAGCGTTTTGTGCCAGTAAACCCGGCCACACATGGCTGATCGGTCGGGCCGGCCACCCTGATTATCGTGCGCCGCAATCCAAGAGCAACTAGCGCAGCACCTTCAATGATTACCATATGGCGAAAGCACTACCTCAGCCAAAACGAGCACGCACCACCAGCCTACCGCCCCCTGCCCCGAACAATAATCCTGCCTTTGTGTGGTTTGGGTGTAAATAAAAACGATCTGCCTGCGCGCTGCTAACGGCTGGAACACCTTGGACCCGTTTGTAGCGCATTTCCTCGTTTCCGCGCGTTATAAAGCTTAAGCCTTTCAGGTTTACTAACTGCTCGGTAGGGGAACAGCTGTAAAACCGTAGTGCTAGTGAAGAACACGTGCTTTTTTTGGTGGAGAACATACTTTAATGCTGCACAAGGGCACCTAAGCAGTAAAGCGACAGACATCCAGTTCCAGCAGGTGTCAGCTGTCATCGGTTCGGCATTACCGACCTGGGCGTCGGCCAGGCGTTACCATAGTCGCGTAGTACATTTATTACATCATATGCAAACGTTTAGTACAGGACTGTAATTTACCTTTTCTAAAACTTCCTGAAAACGAAAAAGGGAGAGAAACCTCACCGTGCTCATTTTCTGCCTTTAAAACACTGCAGTTCTCTTTTCTGCCAGCAGGCGCCCTCGTACCCGTTTTCTGTCATTCAGGCGCGAATTAGATCACCTTTAAGACTCTTTCTTAAGAACTGGACACCGTTAAAAGCTCCTCTCGAAACCCCAAATCCTTCTTTCAGGTCATCTAGGAGGGGATCTAGGTTCTCAAGGAGTCTCCCGTTTTGAGTCTTGCTCCTTCCAAGGTTTGTTTCACATGAGGTTATGGGAGCTTTTCCTTCCCACTGTCGCCCTCAGTTAGGGCCTCGAGCTCGTGCTGTATAAGTGCTATGTAAAGTAGGCTTTGCTGCTAATAAAAAATGTATTTTTTAAAATAAGGATGGCGTTAATTAAATGCCTTTTTCACGATTCCATGAAGGCAGCAAACATTATGATTTTATCAGGGGCGGCGGGGTTTCCGCACTTTAACTCCCGAGTTGAACGTTACACTTCGGTTTTTACTATAAGTCGAAAACAGCAACAAAAGCAGAGCAGGAATAAACAAAAAAAATAGACCAGATGCCCTAAGGGTGCTAGAATGACATAGTTAGAAGAAGGTCATGGTAAAAAAAAAAAAGCGATGCTAAAGCTGTACTTCTTTCTTTCTTTAACGCAACCCACCGTTCATAAGCGTTACGCGAGTCGGGGATATGAGGCTTCGCGCGACGAAACATTTGAAATGCTCCGCCGTCAGCAGTGTTTGGCTCCATGATAACCTCTGACCCAAACCTTCAGCGAGCATCCCAGTCAGAACTTCTGGTGTCCTCTGGCGTTTCAGTAATGACAGGCGGCGGGTTTATTTAACATGGTCACCCATTTACGAGCCAAATAGAAAAGGAAAGTCACTCTTTATCCCTGTCACGAGCTGAATGGTGCCGTGGCCTCTCTCCATTGTTTCTCTAAATGCTCTGGCGCTTACTCAAGCCTTCAGCTGACCCACAGAACATTAGGTCTGCTTTGCTCTTCGTCTCTTCCTTCCTCCCTGACTTCCTCTGTTTTCCTTTCTTCCTCGATGCGCTTATGCCAAGGTACACGAGGGGACGTCTTGTCAGCCGCTCTGTCCTATAAAGCCGTCGAAAGCCAAAGAGCCCCGGAGGGACCAAAGTGTTCCGAGTCAGATCCAAAACCACATGGCTTTAATGGAGCACAGTACCAGCGTTAGTAATGTGACCAGTGATTAGCGTAATTACTTTTCTTTAACAAGGCAAGACTTTGCTCGGTCTATTGACATACCGTTCCCAATATCTGAGAATTAATTACATTTCCCCTCTTTGTTTGGGACCTTAGAACGATCAAATGAACTCGTCTGTTTCAGCCAGACAGAATAAAGTCCTCAGAACTCAGACGTCCCAACTTTGGGCACAGGCGGGGATAGAACCCAATGGTTTGAACCCTGGTTTGAACCCTCTTTTAAAGGTCTGTGAAAAAGCGAGGACTCAGTCAAACTCAACACGAATCTACGAAACGGTTTTTGACAAGCTGGACAAAATGTCGTCTTCAGGAGACGATGTCCTTTTTCGGTCTTCTACAGAAGAAAGGTTCATTCCTGTTTTGGAAGCACGGAGAGTTTCGGCTCCTCATCCCAGAGCTGGAATTTTTTTTAAAATCTTAACGAACACCTTGAGTAGATTTAGCAGGGCTATGCAATTTTACTCAAGCACGCATGGAAGCTATTATTAATTATTCATAGTGTTACTATCGTTTTATTAACATCGTTCCAAACCTGAATATTTTAGAAGCGATAAAAGTGGCTCTGCGGTTCCCGGGTGGACGGGGAACACCGGAGGGGAGAACGTGAAGACGAAAACACCGTTTAACAGTTGTAGTTGAAAGTATGAAAAGGCCACCCGTGGAGAGGAAGAAATAAAATTCAGGAGCTTCCTCATGAGGCGCAGAAGCGATGCGGATGGTCACTGAGGGCAAGGTTTGCAAAAATCAGAAGGTCGCCGTCCAGGTGTGGGGTTTGCACCAGACATCATACAGACCAAACCCTCACCTTGAGTAGGGATGACCCAGGAACGTTAGGAGGCCATATATTTGGACCAGGAGGAGCCAGGGAGCAGATTAGAGCTCCAGAATCCATAATGAAACCTCATGTTGCTAGAGGAGGGATAGAAACCAGGAAGGTTTGTCTAGAAAATGTGAAGAGCATCCCCAGCGAGGTGATAAGTAGCCATACAGATGAACCGGACAGTACCAGCAGTACCAGCCATCCATTGGCTCTTTGGGTGCTGTTGAACCGTATTGGACTTTTTAGACTATTGGAATTGTTACAGAACTGAATCTTTATCTTGCCAGAGCCGGAGTACGAACCAGAGTGGCTCAACAGTCATGATGCTTGGGTTCCAGGTGACGAAGGTTTTCAAATTTATGTGATTTTGGATGTGTTTCCTCCATATTTCTGTCTGGCCAGAGGTCCCGTGGTTTAAGGGATCCTCAGGTCTGGCTCTGTGGGTGCCCCTGGGTTACAATTAGGATTTGTGGCACACTTCTAAACCGTGTGATTCTAATGCACAATGGAGAATGATATTAAATGCTTTAAACCTTCTGACCGCAGAAAGCAGTGCAGCCAGAAGCCCATAGATCAGGTTAAGTGCAAAATGATTCTGATTCCTACATTTATTTTAGTCCATTTTTCCCTCCTTTCAGACAATGCAAGATAAATATTCACTTATTAAAGCGTAACTGGAACAGGCCGTGCCATGCATCAACCTAATAGTCTCGGGGGCTCGGTTCAATATCGTCCACTTGAAGAGAGGCTTTCCTAATGGAAGAACTGACGTTCTCCTTGCCCAAACTCCATTCATCAGGCCTCGCCAGCGTTCATTATACACTCCGAAGAAATGCCACTGAAAATGGTTAAGGCCATCCATTCAACTAAAACGACAAGTGTCGCCGGATTATGAGAATAACACACGGGGGGGAAATAGGATGCCAATAGTGCAGCCATGTGAGGAGCCACCTCTTTACGCAGGCCAAACCGTACGTCCCTCGTCGCTGATGTACGACGTGCTTTTTAAGTTTGCTCCTTCCGAAACGGAAACCGCCCTCCCCAAACGCCGAACATGAACTCCAGTGTTGGACGGTGTTTCCCCGTTTCCAGTCGTTCTGCACGCGCTCCGAACGGGTAATGACTCGAGGCTTAACCCCACACCTCTGTCTAACATTAACCGGGTTTAACCAAATCTGACCCTAATCCTGTACTAAATGTCTAGGCTCTTGAATCCGGATAAGCGCTGGATAAACGCATTTCCACACACTAATCAGAACCCGATCGTTCCTTTCCTGACACTTGGTGTCACCTGGTATTACCTTATTACATGTTTCGGCAGAGCGTCGGGATGAAGATCTCATTTTTAAACTTTGCTATGACGTCGAAAGCCTGGCAAAAGTCTAGTTTCTAAAAGCAGTGATCGTTCCTGATCCGCAAAGTTGGCCTGCATTTTTTTCTTCCGCGTTTGCTCCTTAGGAAAGTCACGCAAACGTTTTTAACAGCAGTACCCGTGCCTGCTCCAGGGGTTACCGGTACGCACCTCAGGCTGACCGGCATTCAGCGACTAACTGGCCAATAAGACACGATTGTAGGCCAGAGAACATTTTATTAGCGGATTTACAGGAAGCTGAAAATGTGTTTTCTGATCTAAGATGTAAACAAAGGACCTAGAGCGTAAACTTTTAACTTTATGTTGTACAAAACAGTATGTACTCGCCAGAAAAGCATTAGGAACCTGCATGCCTCCAATGACCAACTGTATTTCATCTTGTATCCAGAATAGAGGAGGTTTAACAGGGTAACTAGAGCCTCCATTCCTTACTGTATAACGATTCTCTCTACGGTATTACAACTCCTTTATAGTTAAGCTATATTTTTGTCACTGAGTGTATATAGTGGATCATTTATTTGGGATATATATCTATACAGGCCATGTGCCTGTTTTGCCTCATCCTAAAAGTATGTGGTTAGACCGTACAATAAGCACAGGGGAATGTGGGGAGCAGGTAGTAGGTCAGTGGGCACAAAAGGGTTTTGGCTGCCCCAGATCCTGTGCGTGGCTTTTTCTGCGACGGCTACACAAACACAAAAAGCCCCGCTGTGTCAGCAGAGCTGTTAAGTCCTATCGTTTGTTTCGACAAAGGCCTGGAAAGCCACGCAGTGCCAGAGACTGGGGTTTTGGAAGTGTGCTTGACGCAATAGGTCAGCTTTACAATGGCAGAGAAAAGCCAGAGGATGCTGTGCGATCAAGGCACTGAATCATCTCGTAGCATACACGCCGGAATATGAGCCCAATAAAGTTTGCGTCGAGGCAAAAAGTTAAGGCGCGGGTGTCCACGTCGCGCTCGCTTTGCAATTTCACGGGTTTGGGTACGGCTCGTGTCTGCTTTAGGACGTCGCGTCATGACTGAAGCTTGGACCGAGCGCGGACCCCGCTAAGCCCCGCGGCTCCAGGGTCGTCATGAGAAGTGCTTCAGAGAGCTTGTACCGGATCAGCAGTGATGTGTAAACACCAGGGGACACTGTCTGCTATTGAATCCTGTTCTGATCGAAGCATCTGTAACACCAGAAAAGTGCACTGCTTCCCTGAACGTGGTTATAAATCTCTTTAACAAACGCCTTAGTGGTTAATCATCTAGTCCGTTACAGAAACAGGCAACAGCTTGAACCAGGTGACCTCCGAGTTCCCTGTAAAGTCATTATAATAGCCATATCCATATGTTTATTGCCAATACAACGCAAATACAAGCATATTCGTCCCATAAGCAAGGTTATTCTCCAAACGCACTGACCATGGGGCAACTTAGACTCGCCGCGTAACCTATCGTGTCTGGAGAACAAACACACGGAGGTTGAACCCAAAGAGAACGGAAGGTCTGGGTTTCATGAATTAATGACTGATTTGCAGGACTGAATTCTTTCTTTCATCATGCCATGCCAACCGAGAAATGCTTTCTGCAGCCACACCACCCGAGCGCCACGTTACAGGCCAAGCCTGCGGTTCGAACCCAGGGTTCGTAGGACTTTGCAGCAGCTGGCATTAATCTCAGAGCCCCCCGGGAGCTGCTAGAAGATAATCGTTCAGAATTAAAAAAAAACAAAACAAAAAAAAAAACACCACGTCATTCATGGGGGCTTTCTACAGTCTCCTCGCTGTTTTTTTTTCTTCACATGTTGGACACTTCAGCTTCTCCTCAGTCTGAAGGTTTTGCAGATCCTCCACTTAAATGTGATTTCCTAGGAACTCATTCTAATCACTGTCCGAACGCGTTCAGGAAGCATTGTTCATGTACCGTTATGCTCCAGCTTTCTAAGATATGGTCCAAAGCCTTTAAATTATTTGCCATGTCTGGTCCAGGCCAAACCTTCCATCGTCCAGACATCTACTCAAATGCCAATCGCGGGAAAAAGAGAGAGGGAGAGCCAGAGAAGGTTTCCGACCCGGCGCTCACCAGGACGTTATTTAACGCCTCCTTCATCAATCACCGGACGCCGATGACTTCATTTCACGTTTTGAAAACGGTACGTTTTTTTTTTTTTTGTCACGCCCTAATCAATACAAACGATGCCCTCTAAACTCGTCACGCACGCCGTTGCTCCTGTTGTCCCGGCTCCGCTCTTGCGCTCTTTCCAGGTTCCAGTACAGGCCTTGAGGGAGATCTATTTCGTGCTGCAAATAAATCACATTTTACACCATGTACCAGCTTTATACCGAAGCTGGAAATAGGACTTTAAGGGCCGATGAGTGATATAATGTGGAAAAGCGCTTAGCTTGGCGTGCCAAGTACAGCCAGAGTCAATAGCCCTTAAAACAGAGGCTGGATAAACTTGTCCGCTGATGGGATCGGTTTCACAGACTCATCCCAGATTAATTCGACCGTCCCCTGTTCGGCGCTGTTCCTCACCGCTGCTGGCACGGGCGCAAAAGCAGGCGTTCAGATAAAGAGGCAGACATTGGGGCTCCACTTAATGTTTCGTTCTTTTAAAAGAAAAAAGGCAGATAGAGACGATAGGAACAGGGCGCAACGAAATCTGCTTTCGTTTAACGTCAGGGCACGGGACCTCGCGATAAAAGATGTTTAGAAGGAGATATTAAATGCGCAACAAGGACCTGTGGCTCGGCGGTAAGAGACACCACGTTAGGTCAGTGTTCTCGACCCTGACCAGTATTAGTTCTATACATTTATAACTTTATATCGCTCATCTGATCCCTTGTAGGCTATAAAACTAGAGCATTGTAGAACGTGCTACGTCTGTGGGTTAACGTCAGGTCCTATAAGGCAGTATAAGGCATTTCAAAAGTCTTTGGCCACCTTTAGTTATTTATAACGACCATATATAGTCGTTTCTCATTTTTGAATCTTTTGGATAGACTGTCTTAAAGGTAACCTTCGGTTATGATGACAGGCTTCTTTCAGCACGTTCACGTTTCCTTTATTTGTTTCTCTGTCCAGGTCTCCCCTACTGCCTCTCCAATATTTAGGTATGGACCCTTTTAAATACGGCATACACAATTCCATTGTTCTATTAGGAAAACAACAAGCCTATTGGCGGCCCAATACTTTTGCACAGTATATATTTAACATTTATTCTTGGCCAAACTGAAAACGCATTTCTGGTGATTAGAAAAGAAAAAAAAAACCCATCTGGGCCAGGTCAAAACAAAGAGTCTCACATCATTATGCATTCTTTTAAACAATGAAGAATAAAAAAGCGAGAGAAAACATCCTCCAAGCCAAGCAAGCCCACCCATTAATTATAAACTTATGGAAATTGGGATGTTTCTGCTTTTGCCTCCGTCCCTAATTATTCCTCTTACTTCTATAGCTGGCTCTTTGAGCGTCTGAGCGTCTGAGCGTCTCCCTCAAGCCTTCCTCGTGCAATAAACACACGCATGGGCGCGTTAGTTAACGTGAACGAGGGTTGGGAGATGTGGGAGACGTGGACCTCGCAGATCGAATAGATCGATCGATCGTCGATCACCAATCCCCGGGGCGACGACCGTCATGTGCTATGGCTCTCCAGATCATCACGCCAGCACTCGGGGCAGCGTGTCGCTCCGCAGCAAAGGCGGGATTTAAGCTCCTCTCAAGGCCTCCTATCCCGAACCCGACCGTCACCGGATCCGCTGGGTGGTCTACTTTGGTGTCAAGAATGAACTTCAGATTTTCGTGAGCAGGAGCCGGATAATTCCTTGACCCTTGACTGGAGTCGCTCGAACATTTACCTCACGTCCGGGACTTGCTCCCACCTGTAGGCTCAGCCTCATTCGAAAACGCAGAAAGTGTGTCGCTTCGTCGCTTCGGGACGTCTCCGGCTCCCGCAATACAACCCGCCAGCACCCCTTGCGCGTTTCGTCGACCCCCCCCCCGCCTCCCTTCAACCTCCCCACCTCGCCTCCCCCCACTCTGCGTTACAGCAAAGCGTATAAACTGCAGATTATTAAGAGGAAGAAACACACAGCAGACAAATTTGCGGCAGCATAAAAATGCTTTCAGCGAAATTAATGGCAACGCTGCTGCCTTTGCTGCTCTTGACCATCTGGCTAAACTCGAACGGGACGGGGGACTGCGGGGGCGGGTCCGGGGGGGGGGGGGGAGGGCGAGGTGGATCACAGAAGGTCTCTCTATTATTAATATGTCTGTCTCGTTGTATATAATTCAGTTCAATGCAATGCAAATGTTGCAAAACATGTTACACTGCGCTTGGCGTTTTATAATGTCTAGCTTTGCAAACGCAGTAAACTTGGCCACTCAGCTCTCCAGGTGCGCAGACTGTTTTGTGAAGTACATATTTATGCATTCGTGCATGTGCGTGTGTGTTTAAAGTCAGGCATAAAAGCGAGTTCCCGTAGAGTTATGGCCGCGCGACTCCACAGTGTCTGGGCCGTCTTGGCACATGGGCAGAGTCTGACTGTAAGCGATGGCGCTCGGTAAAACCATCATTGACTATTTTCATAAAGATGAGCTACGAGGCTGCTCTCTTCTCAACTCCGGCCGCTTTATTAATGGAGGCCTGTCAGGACCGGGACGCTCTGCATATTCGCATATTTAAACGCCTAAGGACGGTAGGGGGGTGGGATCTGCTTTATTATTGAACGACATAAATCAGGGCAAAGTGTCCTCCCCTTTAACCTTCGTCTCGTTAAATCTCTTTTATTATAATAGAGTGTATTTAGACTCCTCTCTTCGGCCTGGTTTTGATTCTGCCATGTTTGGGCAGCGAAGCTCGAATTACAGAGCACCGTCTCGCAGGGTGCAGGACATGGCAACCCAGGGCTGAATAGTAAGTTTCAGAGCTGTTTCGCTTAATGCCTGTGCTATTTGGGTTCAATACATAAATAATACGAGTTAAACGAATTACATGAGTTCAGTGCAAAATAATAATAATAATAATAATAATAAGGAAGACCGGCTGTGGCTTAGGGAGGGGAGACTGGGCAATAGATCATCCCCTGGAACTGCAACTGCGGCTTTTATTTTCATGGAACGCCACTGGCGATTTGACGCTTCTAAATTAGCCCTCAAAATAACTCGTAACAAACACGCCAAATGCGGCCAAAGTGTCGATATTTTGTGCTTCCACCATGATTTTTCCCTCACTGCCTTAACTCTTTTGTTTATGGAGTCCATTAGAGCTTCACAGGTCACCACTGGAATCCTCTGCGACGCCTCCGTGATCATAGACATCACAGAGCTGGTGGGTGTTCGAGACCTTGTGCTCCTCGACCTCCCGTTTGAGAATGCCCCACAGATGCTCAGGTCCGGGCGCCTGCTCGACCTTGACCCTCAGTTTCATCTTGGAGGTGCGTTTGGGGTCGTTACTGAATTGAGGCATCGTTCTGAGCACACGTTGGCATTCATGGGTCCCCCCCCCCATGAACTGCAGCTCCCCACGGGGGGCAGCCCCAAGCCATGACATTCCCGGCACCATGCTTAACCGGAGGTAAGACCCACTTGTCTTCGTACTCCTCACCTGGTTGCCACCATCTGAACCGCATAAGTTTATCTTGGTCTCATCTTGGTCTTGGTTCCAGTAATCCATGCTCTTGATCTCCCTGAGCCCGGCAAACTGTTTGTGATCTTTCTTCTGGCCACGCAGACCACTTTGATCCAGCGTGTGGCGTATGGTCTGAGCACGGACAGACAGGCTGGAGTTACAGCGCACTAAAAGTGGCCTTGCATTCCAGCGTGTTGCTAATGAAGCGACCCTACACTGTTCTTCCGCGTTTGCTACCTTCCCGTTTACAGATTTGTCCGCGGTATTCATTCCGGCTCCCTTCCCTCGTTCGAGACAGTGAAGCAATTTGCTATGATGAAATTCAAGCTCATTAAATATCTTTTAAGTAATTTTACAAAGAGATTTTTTTTTTGTTTACGGTTATTTAACTCTGAGCAGATCAATCCTGCTGGCTCGGACCCCAGGTTGAGAACTTGAAGTTAAAGAGGAGTGAACAAACTGCACCAGGAGACAAAATACAGACACCACCAGCCTCGCAGGGGGTTTGCCTTTGGTTTGTCTGGGCCACGTTTAAGGTACATTTAGGTCGTTATAGAGGACAAGGACCCAACCATGGCACCCTGGACCTTCTGGGGCACAGTCCAGTCCTTTAACCACCACCAGAGTGCCCCCGTATTACCTGCTCCAGAAGTTCTTGTTGGATTTTCGTCGTATTCATTATGAAATATCGGCTCCTTTTTGTGAGCGGTCAGTAAGGAGCCGACGACGTTTGGTTTAGTTCTCGATATTTCCCGGGTGTTTTTTTTTCCTAGAGGTAGAGCCGAAGCCTTTACAATCGACTCCTACTTTACACCGTTCCGGGGGGTTAAAGAGGTTCTCCAGTTGCTGCCCGTGTATTTGTCATAAGGCATGGCATCTCTTTCGGGTTGGACGACGCACACTCGCACACATTGCATTTGACATTGCGAGTCAGTGCTCGTGGCTTAGATGGATGGCTTTGTCGGGAGCAATTCCCGGTCGGTGTGCAGTGTGGCTGTTGAGGCGTACAGTAGGTGCTGTAATGCTCATTCTCTGGCTGAGCTCCAGGCTTCTGCACTGTAACCTCTGCTCACAACCAAAGGGGTGATAGACATCATGGGTAAAGAGTGAAAAGGGTGAGAGACATGGAGTGAGAGAGAGAGAGAGAGAGAGAGACCATGTGAATCATATCTTTAGCCTGTTAATGATTCTAACATGTTTTGTTAGAGTTGAGATACTAAGCTCCCGAGGGCAAATCACTCCCCTTCTCTTCCTCTCTCTCTCTCTCTCTCTCTCCCTCTCTCTCTCTCTCTTCCTCTCTCTCTCTCTCTCTCTCCCTATATCTCTCTCTCTCTCCCTCTCTCTC
>JAUZST010043316.1:0-26278 GCA_034779995.1 Parotocinclus haroldoi
GAGTACAATCGGCGTGATTTCAGAACGGACGACAACGCCAGAAACGACAACGAGGTCGACTGCTGAGGATACGACACTCATGACAAGGACGACAGCAATAAAAACGACAACCAGGGCGACCACTGAGGTTCCGACACCGACGAGTACAATCGGCGTGATTTCAGAACGGACGACAACGCCAGAAACGACAACGAGGTCGACTGCTGAGGATACGACACCAACGAGTACAATCAGCGAGATTTCAGAAAGGACGGTGTCACCTAAAATGAGCAGGGATACTACTGAGGTTTCAGCACCACCAACATCGACAGCATCTCAAGCCCCTGAAATGGCCACCGGACCTCGGACTGCTAGCAGCAGCCCCACGCAACAGGCTTCACAATTATCAACACGCACTCTGCCCAAGTGCAAGACTGTCAAGAACTTTACCCAAAAAGTCCCAAAGCGTTTACTCAAGAAACGTAAAAATGCGCTTCGGAGGGCACAGATGGACTGTAACTAAATATACCCGGCTATTATTCGAGTCCACCACTGAGAGACGCATTCTGACGCCTCGTGTACGTCTATCTAATGATTGGTGCGGTTTGTAACTAGGGCATGAGGCATCCGTTCCACGTTGACTCACACGCTGTCAGATCAGTACTACCTGAGGTTTTGACGAGCATGACGCGAGCGCTAGCTCACATGTGAGGAAAGTGAACTGCAGATTCGAACGCGTATTAAAACGACGATCCCTTGAAATTCGAAATATGTGTACAGTTCTTGTCACGTCCCGTGTACAGGGGTGCGTATCCAACACTACCTTTCCAAAAACGAACGGAAAGTCTAACATGGCCAAATCAGTACTGGGAACGTAAATGCTAACCTAGAACGCGTTCGAGTAGTGGCAGCACGGTGGCTCGTGGGTTGGCACGCCTGTCTCTCAGCGCTGTGGTCGACCCGGGATTGGGTCTCTGAGTCATCTGAGTGGAGTTTGCATGTTCTCTCCGTGCCCGTGTTACTTTTCTACAGTCACGCTGTCCAAAAAAAACGGCCGTTTTGTTCTCTGTCTCTGTCTGAACACGTCTGGGTGCCCAGTGATGGACGCCGCTCTATTCGGGGTCTGATCCCTTTCCCCGTGCCCAGGGAGCTGTGGTTTCCTGTGGCCTGTGGTAGCCTAGCGGTTAAGGTACTGGACTCTGGACCAGAAGGTCCAGGGTTCAAATCCCACACTTGGGTCCTTGAGCAAGACCCTTAACCCACAATTGCTTAAAAATGTAAGACTGTATTCATTGTAAGTCGCTCTGGATAAGAGCGTCTGCTAAATGCTGGAAATGTATTGTAATGTAATGGTTTCCGGTTTCCGATTGTAACGAGACATTGCAGTGTTACACCGTCTAGCTCAGGCTCCGTGCTGACTGCGAGCGTGACGCCCTCTGCTGTTACCTCGAGGCAATGCGTCCAAAGTGCAGAACGCACCCTTTTACAGCGTTCTGAATGTTCAGAACTGTGATTTTAGTTTGGATTTCGAGAAGCCATTGCCAAAGTTTGTTTGCATGCCAGCTGAAGCCAAACACTCCAAGGGGAAAT
Organism: Parotocinclus haroldoi; assembly: GCA_034779995.1. Classification (NCBI taxonomy): domain Eukaryota; kingdom Metazoa; phylum Chordata; class Actinopteri; order Siluriformes; family Loricariidae; genus Parotocinclus; species Parotocinclus haroldoi. The sequence goes on from JAUZST010043316.1 coordinate 1,570, forward strand.
TCAGTGACGTGTATTATTGTATTATTGGTAACTGCTGCAATGTGCAATATGTTTTGTACGCTAAATGAAAGTGTTGTGACGTAAATGGAATGTATATTCAGCATTCGCTCTTTAAAATAAAAGCAAACCGCCTATTTATTACAGGAATACAACCGTGTCGTGTTACTATCGCAGTTCACTGGAATGGAAAGGTTAAATAAAAGCTCAACATTTAAGAATTCTACAGGAAAGGGAAGACAAACCAACAGGTGGGTAATGACCAAAAAAAAAAAAAAAAGGATAAGGAACTGCCCTATTGAAAAAAAAATGCTGGTGACCAGCGCATACTGGCCTTGGCTGGTTCTTGGACGGTGGTGACCAGTGCATGCTGGCCTTTTCTGGGTATGCTAGTGACTAGCACATGCTGGCTGAACAACAAAACCAGCAAGATCATACTGGGCAACCAGCAAAACCAGCACCACACAAGCTTAAACCAGCATGGATCCGATTCTGGTCAATGCTTGCTTTTTTTCAGCAGGGTAACAGGAATGGATAAATGACTGGATTATTCGTGTTTCTGTTCTCTCTAATTCAGTCCTTTTTTTTTTTTTAAATAATCAAATATATTTTAATCACGTTATTTTTGAGGAGCCTCTCCAGATGGCTTTCATTCATGAATACATTTTAATCGTCCATGTCCCCGGAGCATTTTGGATCCAGCTAGTTTTTCCTTGCCGTTGTCACCGTAGGCAGGCTTTCTAAATTTGGGATTGGGCCTTAAAGACAATAAATAGCAAAGCTGATTGCTGATTGGTCGGTTGTGAACAGCGTTGCCTTTAACATTGGGATCGGTGGAATGGGTGGACGAACTAGGCCCCTAGTTTTTGTAAACAGCGCAGTCCGGATGCAGCTGATGAAACGACTACTAAGGACTGTCATGGCCTACATGCTGCACTTTGATGGTCTCTGAGGTGGTTTCGCTGGCGTGTTCCGTCTAGCGTTCACTTTTTCCTGTCCCCGTTTGAGACTGAAGTGGGTCTAATGCGACGAGGGAGTGGCGGGGGCTGAGAGACGTCTTGAGAGGCGTCTTACGTTTGTGGGCTGAGAGACGTCCCTTTAGCTAAGCAGTTAGTTTGTTGAGCGAGAGAGCGGTGTTTGTACAGAGCGGAGCAGAACGTGACAAGATGCCGAGGAACCTGTTCTTGTTTCTGATTGTCGTGCAGTGGAGGGTCAGAGTGTTTGCAGGTAAGCGCTTCTATGTTTGGTGTTAAACACTGACGTTAAACAATGCAGAAGTGTTGGGTAACACAGAATGATAAGTCTGTTGTGAGTTTGAACATACGAGCCGAGCTAAAATCCCATCTTTTTCTTCATCAGCGAATGGACCTCCAGTAACGTGCTGCATAAAACACCAAACAGCAAGGCTAAAGCCTACAGATATCGTATGTTATGAGTATGACACCCACTCGGCGTGTCTCCTTAAGGCTATAAAGCAAGTCTTTTTCTTTTTTGTCCATTTCCTAGACCCGTTTGAAAACAGACACTAGGTCACATAAGGAACTCATCACTGCTAATGTCGATTCGCAGGTTTGTGACCACAAACGGAAAAATTTGGTGCTATGATTTGAAGAACGAATGGGCCATACGGACCATACAGCCACGTTTCCCAGGCGCATGCCGACCGACAACCTCCAAAAAACCAGCAGCACAAAGTCCGCCCAAGTGCAAGAGTTTACAGGGCTCCACCGGTGCCGGGAAGAAACTCCCATGGACCCTCAAACGTCTACGAAAGCAAAGCAAAAAGGGACTACGCAGGGTGCAGATGGAATGTAACTGAACCTTACGGCCAATTATTGGAGGCGACTCGAGGTGAGAAACTCAAGACGACCTCACACAAAGCTCTGGACCGCTGCGGTTTGTAAATAGGGCATGAGACATGCGTTCCATGCTGACTCATATGGTGCCGGGTCATTACCGCTAGAGGTTATGGTGCATCTAGGTAAGATCATTTGCAGTAACAGCGACAATGCTAAGAAAACATATGATATACGCACTTTGCAACGAAAACAAATCTCGAAATGCTAAACTTGTCAACGTCTTAGACGCTGGAATAAAGAGCTGAACAGGATTGTTGTTTATTTCAAGAAATGTGATTTATTTCGCGTTATATAGAAAGAGAAAACGTATCAGATTACCAAAGTTGTTGTTGTTGTTTTTTTTTATTTTGGTCTAAACGCTCTGAACTACCTGTCTGTTTTTTCCTCCTTCTTTAATTTCCCTTCTCTTAATATATTTTTTCACGGCCTCAACTTTAAAAAGCACAAGAAGTGTTTTTTGTGCATGTGCGCTTAGATAAACCAGAAACCACCTGAGCAGGCCTAGGCCACCAAATGTTTTCTTTCGCGTCCATGTTTTTGCAGGCAGCCTGTGGCTTGGCTTTACTGTTAATACGAGCTGTTCTGCCTGACAACCGAGCTCTGATTGGTCAGTCTGATTTTAAGGCGCCCGAATAAAGCGTGAATTAGAAACGGGCTTCTGTTCCTTTTTCAAAAGTGTGTATGGCGGTGTCTTTATGTGCAACCGTTCTGTACGCCGACGCCAAAAAAAAAAACGTAAACGAAACGTACAGCTTCTTCGGCATTTGCTTTTGTATGAATAAAAGTCTATTTATTTATCAATGTCTGTCTATCTAAATGTAAATGTCCGGTGTTATCGCAGTTTAATGCATCGGAGGAGTGTGTTAAAGGAATGGCCATTAACTTGACCAATATTCTACCAAAATAGGCATCGTCACACATCCGACTTTATATCGTGGCAAAAGGAGAAAACTGTGCCTCGTACCTTGTTGGGATCTGAATCCCTATTTTTAATGATTAACATGATCCTTCTGCTTCTCGGCCGAGGGACCAAGGTCCACTAAGGGATCGGGAATTTTTTCTGTACAAATTTCGGTACATTTCCGTACAGTGTTATACTATGCCCTTATATCTTATCCAAGGCGAATCCCAAGTCGAGCGAGCCTGAGGCGACAGCGGCAAGGAAAAACGTGGTCAGCAACATTACCCAGGTAGGCTGCGGGGTTTAAATGATGCTCAGTTCGTATGAAGCGTCCCGGGACGATAATAACACCGTTACACCACCCGAGCAGCCTGAACTGGACATGTATATAATTCTGAAGATTTATTCTTCTCCTGTAGCCCATGCGCTTCAAGTCTGAATGTGTTGTGCACAACGAGTGGTTATTTGAGCCAGCTCACACCAGTCTGGCCATCAGCGAGGCGTTTTTAACTGCCCGTAACTGGATATTCTCTATTTATCGGCCCGTTCTCTGTCAACCCTAGAGGGGGCGCCGTGTCTGAAATACTCAACCACGGTGCCACGTTCAAAGTCACTTCAACCGGTTCTCTTCCTCGTTCTGATGCGGCTCGTCTTGATCACGTCTACGGGCCCAAATTCATCGCGTTCGAAGAACTGATTCGATATTTGCCTAACGAGCAGGTGCCTGATGAGCTTTTGTTACAGTGATAAACAGTGATTGGTTCCAGTTTAGATCTGACCTTCATTATGTGAGGTCACTAAGTAAAGTGGTGGATTGTGACCGTGTAACGACTCTAGTTCGCCACCCACACTGATTAGCTAATGATTCCTATATGTCTTAATTAAGAGACCTGAAGGAGCTTTTTTCAGTAATCATGAGGGTATATATTATGGCCCTTGGGTAGCCAGTATGTTCTTCGTGGCCCCACGATTGACCCATACTGCGTTATACTGCCTTATACTGCTGCTTCTGGTGCTTATTGCGTCAGTGTCAGTCATCTACCACATGGGGGCACCCTGACCATGAGCTGAGAGAGGGGGCTGGAGCTTCATTCCAGGCCTCAAGCCTCAAACCTGTTCTCAAATGCGGCAACTGTCCTGCATACTTTAGCATTCAGTTCTGTATACTGCCTGAGTACGCATACTATACTACACCCTGCACCGGTATAGATTCTATACTATTAAAAAAAACCATTAACGATTTGAAGCTTTTGCCAAAACGTAAACAGTATATCAAAACAAAATAAAAGCCAAAAAGGTCCATATTTCCTTATTTGTTTGTATAACGACGGGCACCTAGAAATTACTTGCAAATCAAATAAACTTTACTTCCTCTTTCCCGTACACCCACACGTTTATTATGTAACCTAAAATGATCCATGCCATCCTGGATTTGCTCGATCTAGCCTGATTTTCACACCCAGACCAGTCCAGGCTGACAGAAAGGCTTGAGGGAGTTCTGATGTTCGTTCCGCGTGCCACAACCAAGGCGGGCCTTGAGGCGGATGGGCTACAAGAGCGCAGAGCCTGCACCAGGCTGCACCGGGCAGCTTAAGACCAGAGACAGGTTGCTGAGTTCGGCCGTGTGATAGCCCACGTACCTGAATAAAAACCCAGCAGGGTTAAAGATGAGCGGCATAAATAACAGGCTTTGATTTGTTCACGCAGGTCACTAATTCCGCGTCTGATTGAGATTAGATTGGTAATAAAGCTGGCAATTGGAGGGAAAGTCAGAGGAAATGACGATCGATACTCTGGTCTCATACCCTCGGCCGTATCGACCCCCCCCCCCCCTTGACGATTGCCTTTTGTTTAGCAAGAAGCAAAGAAAATGATTTTTATTACCATCACATCTGTACATTTTCCCACAGACATTAAAAAAAAAAACCAGGGATGCATTTATCCACCCTTAAATTTCCGCAAAGACGTGCCTGAATGTTTACCACGTCGAACGTCGTCTCCACGATCATCTTTCCTCGCCCCCCCCCCCTTTTTTTTTTCAACGGTTCACCCTGAGCACGTCTCGGCCATTCATAAATCTCCGGACGGGAAATAAACGCTGACGGGCCTCTGCCCAGGCGAAAACGAGGAGAATAAAACCAGGCTTAATAGCAGGCTGCTGGTAATTACCTTCCCAGTTCTGCTCATCCGTGAAATATGATAATATAACACATTATTAATAAAAAACACTCCCAATACCGCCCCCCCCAAAAAAAAGCTCCTTTCTTACTACAGCAGGAGATGCACACCTTCTTACAATGAATTCATTTTGTTGAGTTGATTGATCTCCATCTTTTTTTAAAGCCATTGCTCCTATCTAGGATTAAACGAACACATTCGATCTCATACCCGCTGAAACTGAGTCCAACAGGCAGCACAGGGTGCAAGGTGGGGACCAACCAACAGGGTGCACACACACACACACACACACACACACACACACATAGACTCACTTACGTACACTGGGACACCTATTCAAATGGAGAGAAGCCCACACAGGCAGGTGAAGAACATGCAAAATCCACACACAGCAAAGTACCAGAGCTTGCTGATACGTTGGCCTGTCTGGATTTTGCATGTTCTTCACCTCTCTTTTGATAGGTCAGGTCAACTGGGGTCTCTAAAGTGTCCCTCTCGATCCTGCAACATGACCTTACCATCATGTCTTATTGACAGAATCAGAGGTGGTGTGTGTGTGTGTGTGTGTGTGTGTGTGTGTGTGTGTCAGTAAGACATGACGTGAGGTCATGCTGCAGGATCTAGAGGGAAATCTGACTGACAGGCACATGCCGGGACCGACGCCGCCGATGCCCGAGCGCCATAATGATGCCCGTCTCGGCTGTTAATGGGCCTTACGATTAGCGAAAAGGCTAATCTCATTCGGATGGATGATCCAGATCAGGGACGTGAGCTGAGTGATGAGCTGAGCGGCCTGGACTAATCCATACGTAAAGCCCCGACTGGACCGGGAATCGAACCAAGGATCGCTCAGGTAACCAATTCATTCATTCATTATTTAAATCTTATTTAGTTTTAGGCCAGCACGGGCGGGGGGGCTCGGTGGGGTGGGGTGGGGCACCGCTGCCTCGCAGCAAGAAGGTCCCGGGTTCGATCCCAGGGCGGGCCGGCCTGGGTCCTTTCTTTGTGGAGTCTGCATGTCCCTCCCCGTGTCTGCGTGGGTTTACTCCGGGTACTCCGGTTTCCTCCCGCACTCAAAGACATGCGTTTTGGGTCAGTCGGTGTCTCTAAAGTGGCCCTTAGTGTGTGACTTTGTGTGTGTGCGCGCCCTATGATGGATTGGCGCCCCGTCTACTGTCGTCCCAGAGTTGCCAGGTGGGCACCGACCGGCTGGCCCGCCACCCCGTGTGGATTAAACGGAAGATCATGGATGGATGGATTAATCAGTTTTAAAAGTAATATTTATTTCCACAATATTTCTTTTTAACTACTAGTTTAAAAAAAACCCAAAACTTTTTCACTGCCAACAAATAACAAAACAGCCTACATTTTATATATTATATATATATAGAATATATGATTTGTTCCTTTATTTTGTGTCTTATTTTAAGAGAAAGTACAAGGCTATGAAGTTGCTGAGCTACTCGGACTTTTAGACCTTTCCGTTGACTTCTTTTTATCGATTTTTCCATTTTTCTCGGGTTGCCTTTCACTCCGGTTCTGTGCCAAAACTGACACTATCTTAAACCGTTTTATTTCCGGTCACACCAAAGAAGAAGAGAAGCTCATGGAGAGAACCCTGCCCACCGTTACGAGTTTAAGCTTAACCTGAAGTTATCCGGCTATCCTGAGCCGGTTTTAGAACAACCGCCCCCCCCCCAAAAAAAAATCCAGGACTTGTAGGAGGGGGCCGTGACCCGGCCAGTGTCAGGACGGTCTGTAATGGCCTGGTATTTATAGGCTAAGCACCGTTGCTTGCTCACAATGCTGTTTTATGACTGGTTTTGGATGCAATTTCACAGTAGGCAGCTGTAGCCGAGGCCGGGATCAAGCCCGGCCCTTTTCGGGGTGACGGTAGCCTCTATATTCCAGGCACTGAACACAATAATTACACGCGAATCAATCTGGATTCTGGATTAGAAAAGAAAAACTCATTTTAGAGTGTCAATATCAGGGCTTATCCTGGCCAGAATAACATGGGAATGAAGAGAGAGCTTAACTCGAGGAGCGGCGGCTGAATCGATAATATCTGACACCGCCAAATTGCATTCAGTGACCCACCTGCATTGGACAAGGACGGTCGAAGAGCTAGTGGAGCCCAGGACGGTTCCGAGTGTCTTACACCTTCAGTAAAGTCCATTATTTGAATCGAAACGACTGCTAAAAGACTGAATAAAAATCTTCAGCTTCATGCTCTCACACGTTCAACATTGCTACTTGGTTTTAATCGCTTACTTACGTAAATAAGCAAAGGAAAGAAAAAAAACCTGCACTTTTGTTTACATTGTGGACACACTGTCGTTTTTTTTTTTTTTTTAATTATTTCCTATAGTTTTTCATGGTCAACAATTTACAAATACAAGTCGAATACAAAGTCGATTTTAATATTACAGACGGATGTACATTCTATTTTATTTGATTTACAAGCGTAGGATTCCAGCAATAAAATCCCGGCTCTTAATTAAACGGTCAAAAGTTTCCATTGTTGCGTTTGCGTTAATAGATGCAGCCAAAACGAACGGTCATTAAAAACAGCAATTGAAAAGAGCAGCCAATCCTGTTTCATTACGGATTCATTTCTAGATTTTCAATTGTATTTTGCATATTTCATCGAAATAAAAAAAAAAAAAGGAGTTAAAATATTCAAATCTCTTTTCACTTTTTTTAGCTGCTAGCTTCTCAAGGCTCTTTATTTCAACCAAAAGATAATCGCAACAAATATCTGTCTTACGCTCATGTCGTTCTTTTTTTTAAAATTATTATTAAAAATACGTTTGAATTGTTTTCTATGCCTTGTCATGTGAACCTTAACGTAGATGGCTGCAATAAATAGACAAATAAGTAAACAATAGCATTTAAAAACATGCACAGAAGGGCATCAGTTCATTTTTTTTTTAAATGCACAAATAGCGCTAAGATTATTTTATATCATGTTTTACTGTAAATGTAAAGTCTTTTTTTAATGTATTTTTATTGAATGTAAATGCAGTCGCGTTTCTTTTTTTACTATCTTATTTACTATCTTATTCGTAAACCCTGAGCCCTGATACGAGTAAAACTCGTCTTTCTGACGTTATTCCTTTATAAATACCTTCTGTTTTCATCACTTTGTTTCAACAGTTCGTGCCTTTTAACGTACCGGAAAAAAAAGCTCACAAAAAACAAATGAAGATCTAATATGCGTTCAAAAAGAACGATACTCAACTATTCCTGTTAGGCAAAGGCAGGATTGAGGCCTTGACCGCGAGGCCCGTCGTAGCCCGTCCGCCTCAAGGTTCGGCATGCTCAAAATGAGCTGCTTTTCTGCTCGCTGTGCCTACACGGACGAAAATGAAAACGGCGCAGTGGAGATCTCTCTGAGCTCCTGCCTCACCAGGTCTGACATAGATCTGAAGATTGGACGTGGCAGCTCGTCAGCATGGCTGGGAATGAATCAGAGGTGGTGTGTGTGTGTGTGTGTGTGTGTGTGTGTGTGTGTGTGTGTGTCAGTAAGACATGACGTGAGATCATGCTGCAGGATCTAGAGGGAAATCTGACTGACAGGCACATGCCGGGACCGACGCCGCCGATGCCCGAGCGCCATAATGATGCCCGTCTCGGCTGTTAATGGGCCTTACGATTAGCGAAAAGGCTAATCTCATTCGGATGGATGATCCAGATCAGGGACGTGAGCTGAGTGATGAGCTGAGCGGCCTGGACTAATCCATACGTAAAGCCCCGACTGGACCGGGAATCGAACCAAGGATCGCTCAGGTAACCAATTCATTCATTCATTATTTAAATCTTATTTAGTTTTAGGCCAGCACGGGCGGGGGGGCTCGGTGGGGTGGGGTGGGGCACCGCTGCCTCGCAGCAAGAAGGTCCCGGGTTCGATCCCAGGGCGGGCCGGCCTGGGTCCTTTCTTTGTGGAGTCTGCATGTCCCTCCCCGTGTCTGCGTGGGTTTACTCCGGGTACTCCGGTTTCCTCCCGCACTCAAAGACATGCGTTTTGGGTCAGTCGGTGTCTCTAAAGTGGCCCTTAGTGTGTGACTTTGTGTGTGTGCGCGCCCTATGATGGATTGGCGCCCCGTCTACTGTCGTCCCAGAGTTGCCAGGTGGGCACCGACCGGCTGGCCCGCCACCCCGTGTGGATTAAACGGAAGATCATGGATGGATGGATTAATCAGTTTTAAAAGTAATATTTATTTCTACAATATTTCTTTTTAACTACTAGTTTAAAAAAAAAAAAAGAAGTTTTTTCACTGCCATTAAATAACAAAACAGCCTACATTTTATATATTATATATATATAGAATATATGATTTGTTCTCTTTGTAAAACTACAATGTTCCTTTATTTTGTGTCTTATTTTAAGAAAGATTTTATGGTCTGCGGTAACTTCTAACGCGGCACGACGTTAATGCCCAAATAACTGCAGGTACGAACAAGGGCGCGATTTCAAAAAACCTGGTTCCAATCACGATTTGGCACAAGAGCAGCATCCATAAAAGGCTGAGCGTTTGAGGAGCAAAGATGATCAGGGGAACTCGGGTTCATCACCAAACGCTTGAGAAAGGTTTCAAACCAACGTCCCTCAAACAAAGACTGGCACATTTTCCATACTTCTCCCTCTACGGAGCATAACCTCATTAAGCGATTCAGAATCCGGAGGAATTTCAGTCCTAAAAAGCCTAAACCGACCAGGGGTGATCTCTCGCCACTCCCTCAGGCGGCCCATTCATCCATATGTGATAGGAGCGCACGGGTAAGCCCTCATCAAGCTATAGCATACAGAGTTACATTCACAAATACCACTTAAAACTTTACTGCATGTCCCCGCCCACTTCCCTGGGCTACTAGGCATCTAGGACGGACCGTCACCATGGAAACGGGGATTGTGCTCAGACCAGTTGGTACAGAAGAAGTACAGAAGTCTAGAGACTCTGGGATTGTTTTTTTTTTTTTTTTTTTGGAGCAACAAAAAGGTGCAAAGGTGGAAGATTGAACTTAAAGTGGCAGAGGCTTTTTGTTTTCCGAGGCAGACTGTGCGTGTGTGTGGACGTGGACCAAAGCAAGAGTGTGCGCCTCACAAAGTCCTCCTTGTTCCAGCATAAGTGCTACATGCTGTTTAAACGGCGCTTTGTTGTGCCTCTGGTTTCTCCATCTGTCTTGTTAAACTTCTGACTGGGTAATAGCTGAGGTGAGGGTAAGCGTACCCCCAAACCACGGGGGTTATTAACAGCTTATTAAGATCATTAAAGCGGTTAAGGAAATCAGGCGAAATCGGGTGCAACTCAGACCAATTAGCAAATGTCAAACTGGCAAAGTCCAGACGCTGTTCATAGGAAACCAGTTCCGGTGATAAATTGCGAGAGGTTCAATCTGACTCGCAAAAGGGTCTAGAGGAAGCAAATCTTCGTAAGAAAGTCATCTGAAAAAGGGCCGTTCTGCGTGTAACTTCTCGTTTTTGTCTCCGTTTATCAAGAACGATTCCAAGAACAAGCGGGATTCTCCAAGAAGAGCTTTCTCATTCTCCACCCCCAACCACCACCAGCTGTGGAACAAACTTCTCACGCTAGTTCGAGATTCACACCCTCTCCAGATTTAAGGCTAGGCCAAACGCCTTCTTATTCACGCAGGTTTTCGGTTAGATTTAGACTGGGGCGCACGGCTCAGGTTGGGAGGACTTCTGGTTCTTCTCCCCCTTTAGCCAGGTTGCTATAGTAGCGCGGCCGGAGTTTCACGATGAACACAGCATCAGTGACTTTTAATAGCCCTAACCCTTAAGTAACTACCTTTTCTCTTTTCCCGCCGAGCTGATGTTCCAGCACCCACACACCTCAGCATCACCTATACTGGTCTCCATCAACAATAACCAGTCCCACCAGAGTGCTGTAACTCCCTCAGTCATTTAGCCGTCAGGAGTCGATGTGCCTTCAATAACTTACCGCTGAGAACTGATTTTAAAATCTTAGTTTTGTTATTTATTTTGAATTTTACTTCATTTTACCATTACCTTAATGCACTTTTAACCATTTATTTAATTAACATCTGGGCCACCCATGGACGATGGGTCCCTGTTTGAGTCTTGCTTCCTGCCATGGTTTCTTCCGTCCACGTTCAGGGAGTTTTGCCTTTCCGCTGTCGCCCTAGGCTTGCCCAATTTGGGACTGGCCTTTCAAGATGATAGAAGATTGTAAAGCTGAGACGATGCTCCGTTGTAAAAAGCGCTCTTAAATGGTTTAATCTTCGATGTTACGATGTTCGATGTTTGTCTTCAGTGAAGAGTTTCGCTTGCCATCACCCCACAAAAATGATTTTCATCCATTTCTCTCACCATCCCCTCTACCCTCGTACCAAAAAACGAAACCCCCTTGCACTCTATATTGCATGTATTGCGTGTATATTTATATGTTCCTACACTGTATACGCTAAACTCACTTTAAACGCCTTCTTGGGATCTTCCTCGTGTGGATTCTAGCACGTCTTCGCTTTCAATCCATCCGACTTCGCTCAATAAGACCGGCATCCCTTCTAGACGTGGTTAAGAATAGCACGCCATAATGGATTTTCCTCTCAGCTAATCAATTCCCTGTCCCAACTGCCCTGTTATATTGTGGCCTCCCTCTGACAGCCGCATTTAACAACTTTTAAACGAATGGACGAGTCGGATCTTGAAGAGATCTTGAGAGTTTTGGTTAGCCTGGTCTGATCTGAGATTCCAGAGCGACTTAGAAAAAAGGACGTCGATCGGACGGCGAGTGAAGTGGGAAACTGGGCGTGTATGATCTCAAGCGCAGTTTGCTTCACGAATGCCGCAAAGGTTTATAGAATAAAGCGTTGAAGTTTAAGATAAAAACGGGACGTCTTTACTTCGCAAAACAATCATTATTAATCCTAAGAATTTGCCCTCGTTAACTACACCGACCGGGAAAAAGCTGTACCTCCGTTACCAGACCTTCAGCTCCACGCTGAGCTTGCGAAGGCAGAATTCGTTACCCAAAGCTTCGTGGGCGACCCGAGCTACCAATCCTGTCAGTGCTTCAGCTTTGATCGTCTCGCGTTCATCCATCCAAGAACGTCAGATCAACTCTGAGAAGCTGAAGAAGGTCAATTCTGGCATCGGGAGCGGGAGAGTTCTCGTCCCGCATCCCTCGGTGGCACCTCGGATATCAGCGGCACCTCTCGAATCAATACCCGGACCTTTTCCTGGCCGCTGATCTGTAAACCCTTTCATCTCGATCTGCTTTCTCAGATTGGCTCACGTCAACGAGAGATCAGAGCAGGCGACCACGGGGGACCTTCGCCCACCTGTTGGCACACATCGGAGACCGTAAGGCTTCAAGTCAAGACGAAAAGTTGAGGTTTTAAGGCTTATGTTGCCATTGTTTTTTAGCTCGCTGTACGGTAGCACGTGCCAGAGCTCATGCTGGTCTGTGTAGGGGTTATTGGCTTATTGAGTGAAACTCGTTTTGGGATCGTTTTCGGTCCAAAGGTATTAGGCCACCACTGGGTTTGTTGCTTTAGAATTGGAGTAATGCCCATATATATGTATATATGTTGGTGTTTGGACCCATAGATTGAGTTCAGGCTCATGTTTTGTCACTCCATAATCCTCTTTTCCACTGATTACTTTTGCATGCCTTAGCCTTTTCACCCTGTTCTCCTTCCAAAGTTTAGTAGTTTCTTGGCCGACCAACCTGGCATCCTGATGAAGCTTTTAGATGCTTTAATGATTATTGTTCCATTTCTAAATAGTGCATACACATTTCCTGTATGTTCTAAAACAGCAGTCTCTAATCTAATGGTGGCCTAAGACTTTTGCACCGTACTGCACCTAAAAGAGCAGACGCCCTCATCCAGAGCGACTTACAGCTCCTAAATTCTTACAATCCAAGCAACGGTGGGGTTAAGGGACTTGCTTAGGGACCCAACTGTGGATTTGAACCCAGGACCGCAAGTCCAGTGCCTTAACTGCTAGGCTACCGCAGCTCCAAGCATCTTGATCGGCACCGTCCCGAGCCCTGCTGGCGCAGAGCGAAGGAAAATCCGATCTATGAGCTTTCGCGGGTCGTTGGCGCTCAAAGCCTCAGCTGATGCAGAAACCGTCCCATTCCCTTCTGCTTCATTTGTTCCTTCCCACCGTTCGTCCTACACGCAGACGTTCACGTTCAATCCAAACCGACCGTCGCCGCGGGAGACGCAGCATTCCACCAACAGCTGGCTTCGTTTCGGTTTAACTCGAAACGCCTGGTGGAAGTAAACAGTTTTCCTCGGCCTCTCCAAACAAACCCAGCCACTCGTCATGTACAGTTTGAACAGGGTGTCATGTTTTTTCGAGGAGTCACAAGGTGCAGTGTCGTTATAGCACGCCAAAAGTACAAGAGACCTGCGGTACTGTGCAAAAGTATGAGGCCGCCATTCGATGAGAACAGATACGGCATTGTTTCAGGGTCTAATAATCGTATTAAAAGCAGCTTCTACACGCCCCTCTTTCGGCTCGTAAGCAGCAGTTTGACCAGGAATTCTTTTTGAAGGGTAGCAGCCCCTTTTTTTTTTCGGGAAATGGAACAGGGTGAAAAGGCAAAGGTTTGCCAAAGACTGGAATGAAGGTCAGTGGAAAAGAGGATTAAAACAGTGAGTCTGAGATTCCGGGTCCAGTCGTCGCCAATGTGTTACACATGCTGATCAGACCATCGCTAAAACTTCAGACCTTATGGCGGCCTAAGACTTTTGAACAGCACTCTACAAAGATTCACAGTAATGGATCGCTCACGTGCGTTACTCCGGCGAACACTTTATTAGGAACACCTTGTTCATGCAGTCGTCAGGCCATGTTCACACCAACCATCAGGCATGGTTAAACAACGTGATCTCAGTGATTTTAACCATGTATGGCTCGCCCGAGAAAGTCCACCGAAAGTCTCTGGGCGCTCGCGCTGCGATGAAAAGGCCCCGCTGGACCTTGAGGCGCACGGGGTACAACGTGAAGTCCCCACCCAGCGTTAGCGTAGCGGCCCCCGACAAAGGGCTCCCATTGAGCGACCACATACGGGATGTCTTTCACTAAATACTTTCTGTCCGGCCTGCAGTGGGTCAAACAGGGTCAGAATCAAAGGGCGCTGCTCTGACAGAGAGGCCCCTCTCATGGGCCGGATTAAGCTAAACCAGGCTCTGTGTTTGGAAACACTGGTCTTAATTGTGTCCCGTAGGCATGCCGGGGTGTCTTTAGGCTCCTGTGGTCTCGGAATGCTTTTAGGGATTACCTGGTTACCCCGGGGACTGTGGCAGATTTCAAACCGGAGTCATCTTTGTTAAGAATTTAGCTTTGAAGCCTTATTTTCCGTCAGCTTTGCAACGTTTCTGTTTCAAACCTACATTTCGGGTGTGTGTGTGACTGTGAACATTAGAATTGGAATAGAATTGGAATGGACAATGTTCCAGATTGTACCGTGTAAAATAATGAAGTAATTCTTCTTTCTGTTGATCTGATAAGCTAATCTGTTTTCTAAAATGAAGCGCCGACATAAAAAAAAAAAAGCGCGTAATAAGTGCAGCATTGATACAGTTATAATAAGTAATAATACACAAATAATATCCACCGCGATGATCAATGTGCAATTTTAATCAACCAATTAATAAAATAATTTAAAAAAATAACTAAAATAAATACTAAAAATTCCACTTTCAGTTTTAATTAGGCATCAGTCGCTAACGATGATCGTCTTGCATTTAAAAAATGCACATATGATCAAAATGAACAACAAACTATAATAATAATGAAAATAAGTATAGAAATAAACATTTATCCTTCGCTTTGCCCTGTAAAACATCTGAGGTCTCTCGACCTTTGGAGTGATGAGAAAAATATGAATACAAAACAAGCAAATAAAAAAAAATCTTCAGTTAGAAGGTTAAAAAAAAAGTTTAACCTTTAGCTTGGCCAATAATTAAAGCTGACTAATAAATAGTATTAAGTCAAATCACTTGTGCATTAATATCACTTTTGTTTTGATTAAAGAAAACAAATAAATAATTAAATAAATTACTATATTATATTAAATTAAAATGAAGAAAACATGAATAATAGACACGACTAAATAAACGAATGCATGAATGAATTTAAAAAAAATAAATAAATAAATTTTAAAAAAGCATCCGCCACAAGATGCAAAATTTATTGTCATAATTATTTCTGCCTTCAGCTTGAAGATGGACTGTGATCATCGAGGGCCGGGGGTGTTCATCATGACCGTCTCAAACCTGCCTGGACGTCCTTCCTTCTCAGCATTTCAGGGGAAAGAATGGGAACAATGCAAACGTTGCTGGACCAAGCGTTGAACCAATGGGTCTCCACTCGTGGCCATGTCGAGCTGATTGGGGTGGGACGTTTTCCCCCAGTCTGGACCGTGCTAAGGTGCTGTCGTTGGTGGCGGGGGAATTGGGCGAGCCCGTTCAGGCACCCTGCAGGTAACCGTGTTACTCCAGCCATCCATCACGCTGTTTGGGAAGAGTGCTGGTAACCATTACGCCCCGCATTTCTATCCCTCTCCGTCTGGAGCCCGAGGCCTAATGCGTGAAGCTAATTCGCTTAGCGCGCACGGCCCGTCCATTAGGGATGGAAAACGGTGACAAATCGCGCGCCGCATCTCTCCTCAAGATCTCATCGGCCGCGCCGAGAGCGAATGGGTGGACGGACGGCAGAAGGTCCTCCTGCTCCGGCTTCACTTCCAGTCAATAAGAGGTGTAAATGTAGCCTGATGTGAGAGAGGTCAGGGAGCGGCAGCGTTATTACATCACTGCTCTGTCTCCATTAGCACGCAGACGCCCTAACGACCGCCCAGAGACCTCCCCGCTCCATGTTGTGTCTCCGTCCTAAAGACCTCATGCATCCATGAACATTCCTCAGCGTCTGCTCGAGCCGAATCGCAAAGCAGTCGGTCCAGGGATTCCGTTCTTAATGACCCGGGGTGCACAAACTTTATCACCACACATGGTAAAAAGGGATCCTTTTCCGCCGCTCTTTCTTTCGCGGTTCGCCCTTCAAATGTTGTTTTTGAACTCTTCTTGAGGCGTGACGTTTTGTCTCCGTTCCCTTTTTTAATGATCTATTTTTTGTGTCAATATAAAAAAAATCAATATAAAATAAAAGAAATAAAGTCAATATAAAAATATCTGTGTTTCTCCCTTTTTAAATGTCTGTTTAAAAAAAAAAAAAAAAAAAAATCTCATTCTGACCCCACCTTTTTTTAATTAATTAATTAATTTTTTTTTTATTTGGATTTTGTCCTGCCCAGACGTTTTGGAATCTCTTTCTGCTTCCCGACAGTTTTTGAAATCCCTTACTTATTTTTCGGTATGACCTATTTTGTCTCAAACACTCTTTTCGAAATGTTCTTTGTCCCTCAATTCTTGCTCAAAAGGCCAATTTTGTCCCCACTGCTATTACTACTGTTGTTACTATTGTTACTATCCTACGTAGCTTTCCAGCCATGCCAGGATGAAATGTGCTTTTAAGAATTGACTTGTTCCATCAGTTGTCATCAGTTCCGTCAGAAATAGTGTTGCGTAACAAACCCCCCCCCCTCCCCTTCCCCAACACCCAATGAAGCCAAGGGGTGCATCTGCACCACTGTAGATGTAGGTGGCTAACCGCACAGGAAACGACACGGGTTTAGCTACTAGCTGAACTGTGAGAGGTTTGCAAACGTGTTACTGAACGTTTCCTCTGTGAAGAGCACGAGGAGGAACGTGGTGTGAGGTGGAGGCGTTCTCAGAAGCCTTTTTACTCAGAGCAAAACCATGACCGACGATTAAAACGAGGCGTGCTGCTATTAAAAGTTTAGTGGAGAAGAGATCGGACCAAGCACGGTTTTCCTCTTTTTTTTTTTTTGCCTCGACCCGATTTGTGAGGATTTAAGTGCGAATTACGACCGATCTCTGCGGAGAAGTGTTTTCCATTTCGCACTTCAGCCATCCTCGAGTGGGTCCTGGAACTCGGGAGGCAAGAAACTGGGACAGAACCCGGTCCAAGCCCAAGACCCAAGAACCCTTGAGAAAAGACGGTCAGCTCCAGAATGATTAGGTCTCTACAGGAATTAAAAGATGCAACATAGCGATATCGCTTAATTTGAAGGGCGTCCATCAACATGGGCTCAACGTTTTTGGACCACGCTTCACCCAAGCGGGTCCTGATCTGGGATTTAAAATGCCAAAGATTGTCAATTCACACTTCAAATCTTTCCCACAGAATGTCCTGGGTTATATCAGGATGCCTGGGTTTGCTGCTTATTAACCCTGTCCCAGTCGCAGTGACCTTAATTATATGCAGAGGTCCTCTGCCCACCCCGGTGCTTCCCAAAACGTCTTCCTTTTCAGCCGCGTAATTGTTTGACCCGCACCGTACAGACATACAGACGTGCGACTGAAAAGCCTGGGGGCTAGACCAATTATCTGGCAACACACCAACGTGGTAAGGACAACTCAACTTCTTTCCAGCCTGAGACCGGGGACCGAGCCGGCTCCCATCCGGTGCTCCCATAGGCATGGACCATACCTAAAGCAAAATATGGCAGAACGCCACCGTTCTCATTTCGCGTTCTTGGTCCTCTGAGCCTGTGCGGTTTGGCATTTTCTCCCATGCCATGTTGTGAAGCTTCATCTCGCCTCTGCCCACCTTGTGCTGGCGCTGGGAGATCAGTGCCGAGGAAACGCGCTGACCTTTCGTGAAGAAAGCAGGTGACCAGGGTTCAGATCCCTTTCAAAAAGAGGAAAAAGTCGAGAGACCTCAGATGTTCTGAGCTTTTCTCAGACGGAAGATTGTTGTTGTGGCAAAACCTGGTCCCGCTGATCCCTCGAGGGGAAAATAAAGCAGAAAAAAAAACAACAGAATTACATCTTTGCTGACTGTTATCAAAAGGTTCAGTACGACGAGATGTATGAAACAGAAACTCTAAAGATTCTCAAGCCCCTAGCTAAGGGGTGATGGGTTTGAATTTCGGCAAAAGTGCAGTTCTAAAAATGACGTATCTCACCACAAGAGGGCGGAAAAAGTGCTTCTCGTATAGTGCTGCCCTATAAAAAGGCTCTCAGGGGCTGCTTTTGGGTGGTGTACCTCTCATGGCGAGAGCTCGTACGATGCACTCGAGGACTTTTTTTAAAAATAAAAAACAGTACGACGAATTCTGATTTAGGAATTTTCCCGAGCCAGCGACAGGACTGTAGGACTTCCCCCTTGCACGCGGCTGAGGAAATCGGCAGTGCATGACGCAGGGAGTCACATGGTGGAGGTGATGGGTAATGGGTAACGTAGTGGGGAAAAGACGCAGTCGTGACAGTTGTTCAAACATTCATAAGTCCGGGATAACCTTTCGTCAGATTCCATCAGAGCTCCGAGGTCCTGGGTTGGAAACTCGACCCCGGTTGAGACCCCAGATGTGCAGCTTGATGCTCCGGTGGTGCGAGAGCTCCGTCCTCCTCGAGCTGCACTGCCAGGAGGAAGTGGCGCTCTAGCTGCACAGCTCAATGTCCTCCTCTAATGGTTAGATAATAATCAGAACCTGTGAGAGTTCTGATATCGGCCTCACGGTGGACCAAAGGGCGAGACTCGAGGAACGCCTCGAGTAACACGAGCAGACGTCACTGTTAAAAAAAAAAAAAAAAAACATCACAGTCTGACTTCACGCTGGACCGAGGAGCGAGACTTTTGGAACACCTCGAGTAATTACGGAGGAGCTTTTCATTTTCCACTAGACCATATGAGAGCTAAAACACGGGGTGTGCCACGGATTAAATGTCTCGCAGGCAGAAAACAGTCTGTTGTTCATTTTTCTCTCTCGCCAGGCGAATTAGGTCATCAACGCACTCTATAAATCCCTGATATTATTACACACTTTAGCGGATCCCAGGCCGAGGAAAGGCGTCTTCCCTAAACAAGCTTAAGCCTGCCCCGTCGGCCGCCAGTCTGACAGAGATAAAAACCTGGCACATAAAAAAAGAACATAATTACGTCCAGGAGAACAGGGGGAGCAGGAACCTGTTTCCCTGATGCTGTATAATGTAAATAATAGAGCTAAATAGAGCTGACATTTTAGCTTTATACGCGCTGTCACAAATTATAAGCTCTTATGTCAGAGTTAGTGAATTAGTGTTGGGCTGAGATCTGCATCTGGCTTATTAAGAAATGGGGGGGAGGGGGGGAGGGGGTCTTATTTATACTAACGCTGTAAAAAAAACTGTTCAGGTTAGAAAGCAAGGTATTCTATACTGCGATGTTCTGTTCCTGGCCTGTCCTGTCCTGTCCTAGCCTGTCCTGTCCTAGCATGTCCTGTCCTAGCATGTCCTGTCCTAGCGTGTCCTTTCATTTCCTTTCATTTCCTTTCCTTTCCTGTCATTTCCTTTCCTTTCCTTTCCTTTCCTTTCCTGTCATTTCCTTTCCTTTCCTTTCCTTTCCTTTCATTTCCTTTCATTTCCTTTCCCTTCCATTCATTTCCTTTCCTTTCCTTTCCTTTCCTGTCATTTCCTTTCATTTCCTTTCCTTTCCTTTCCTGTCATTTCCTTTCCTTTCCTTTCCTTTCATTTCCTTTCATTTCCTTTCCCTTCCTTTCATTTCCTTTCCTTTCCTTTCCTTTCCTTTCCTTTCCATCTCATATGTCAAAAATTACAATTAATATAAAGTATAACAGTATATATTGATAAATATATATATATATAAGGAAATATTGTCTAAAATAAATGTTCATAAAAATACAGAACATTTAAAAATAAACATAAGAAGTCAGGTAAATACATAAAAATATATAGTAAATTAAACATTAATAATAATGGCTGAAATGTTTTTTAAATGCCAAGCAAATTAAAACAACAGAAATCGTGACTGCACTGTTTCATATCGAGCTAAATTACATCATTAAAAAAAATTAAAATAATAATTATATATTTTACAATTAATATTTATAATATTTTAAGTATCTATATTACATACAGTCACAGTGAAAACAAAAACACAACAAGACTAGCAAAAGATGTAGCGGTTGGAATAAAGCCAAATTTTAAAAAGGGATGTTATGCCCCCTTGGGTGGGCCAATGTCCAGTCGGTTTGGGCGTCACACGGGCACGAATGGTGGCATCTCAGTGAGGTAAGCGCCCCCTTCTGAGCCCTGCCATCCCAGCACAGGCTCCGGACCCAAACGCGCCCCTGAACAGGATAAAGTGGGTAAAACAAAACAATAAAGAGAGGCTAAAAACAGTAACCATGGCAACTGAAACAAAGGTGTAAAAGTGGCCAAAAGAGGGAAAAGTTTGTGAACCCTAAGCAAGTCTAAACAACAAGAGACCAAAACGTTCAGTCTGATCCGATTCTCAGTATTTAATCAGACCCGTGCTCCCAATTGCCTTCTATTGGTCTCGCTCCGGCGTTTCCATAGCAACGTTGCTAATTGACAGGTCTTGACCGCACCGCCCCTTTCGCCACGCGCCTCCTCGGCACTCTCAGAACGGCATCAGAGGCAGAAACGCGCTCCGCTGGGTTTAGACGCAGACCGGGAAAGCGAGAGCGCTCGTGTGTGTGCGTGTGTGTGTGTGTGTGTGTGTGTGTGTGCGCGCGCGAGAGCGAGAGAGATAACGGGACGGGGATGCAGCGCGCGCTCGGCGCAGCCTGAACATGGCAGTGTTTCGGATCTACCCGCTCCCTCTCTTCCTTCTTCTCTTTCTCCTCTGGCTGGAACCGGGCAGAGGCGCGCGGAACTATCCCGAGAATGAAGGTAAGCGCGCGGTGATAACGGGGTCACACGGGCACGCGCTCCTCTAACAGTCTAAACGCTCTCAATGAGGGACTGAAAAGTGACGGTCGGTCATCGTAAGTGGGTTTGCGCGTGGACTTGCGTTTGGAGCCGCGCGACTTGCTGCTCGTTTTCTGCTGGTTTTGACTTCTTATGGGCACGTGCTACCGACTTTCAGGAATGACCCCAGGAAAGATGAGTAGCTGGAACTCCACGGTTATCTAAAGTCTATAAAAAAAAATTAAAAATAAAAAAAAAAACAGATAAATAAATACATTCATAAATTACAAAACAAATATGTATATATAAAACTAGATAAATAAATACATTAATAAATAGACCGATTAAAAATATACAGTAGATAAAAATGAACACAAATGACTAATTAAACTAAGTAATTATCATTAAGGTTTTATAGATAAAAATGCACACGATTTTAAAGCAAATTAATTCTCGTGTGGATATAAGCAGGTTATAATAAAATTGCCTGGTACAACTATTACTTTCTATGATATAATGTTTATTTGTTTATTTATTTTATAATTGTTGACATTATTTCAGGATTATTATTATTGATTTAGGATGTTTATTTGTCATTTTTGTTAGTTATTTATTCGTTGCTATTATCATGATTTTTTTTTGGGGGGGGGGCCTATATATTATAGGTTAATTTATTCATTAATTTATTCATTTGAATTAATTTTCATGACAATTTTGTTGATGATGATTATTATTTTCTATATATTTAGGACTATTTATTTATTATTATCTATATTTATTTATTTTTTGTTGCCATTCTTTTTATTTGAGGATTATTCATTTGTATTTTTTGCGTATTTATTTCTTTTTTGCAGTTGCAATTTAAAGAACGGTTTATTGCTCCTCACGTGTATGGCCGCTAGGTTTTTAAAGCAACACACACACACGCACGCACACACATTTACACCTAAAAAAACACATATTAAAAAATAACCCCCCCCCCAACCCCTCACTCGAGACTGTAAGTGGTATTATTGACAGCAAACATATTGTTTATACGAAATTTAAAAAACAAACAAAAAAAAACTTGTGTGTAATTCATTCCAGTTGTGTAGTTATTGCGATATTAGGGTAGGGTCGTTAGTGTTATTGTATCTCGATGCTCAGGTTGTGTTAAACGCCCTGCGTGTTTTAGGCACAAACACTAAAAGGCCTTCGTTTTGTGAAAGGAACGAATACAGCAATTAACCTTAGAAAGGGTCGCGAGCTAATTGCAATATTTCGTTATACATTCTGGTCAGTTCACGTTGCTCTCTGGGTTGCCATGAACCCCAAACACCCCCCGACGCTCCTTTACTCCTTTACTTTTCCCACAGAGCAGGTGTCAAAAACTCGCTCCTAACGAGCTCAGAACGACACCAATGGGATTGTTTGGAATCATTAGTAATAACCACATAATAATAATAATAATAATAATAATAATAACCACCGCTGTGTCGTGTGACTTCTGACCTCTGTGTTGAATCTCTTGTGAACGGAACAGTCCAGCCCCTAAATAAGACCTCACGTGAAAGGATCGGTGTTAATAATTAAACGGTTAAGCTCGTTTGCAGCCGTGCGGCCGAATCTCCGGACACCACATAACTGCGTATCGTGGTTTATACCCTGTGCAATATGGACTAGCGATGCTAAAAAAGGGTCCGTATTCAGCGACCGGCTCTGGACCAGCGCTCTGAAACCTGGGTCCCAATAAGCAGACATTCCCAAGCTCTTATCTCATGGATCTTTTGTCCTCCGGCAGTCAATCCTTTGGATCTGGGCGCATTTGGATTTGTTTACCCACGATCTCGAGGAAAGGGGCTTGTTTCTTGGCTCGTAGCCGGACCAAGTCTGCAAGCAATTTGACCGAATGACGGCACGGGGCCTAAACGAGCGCGATGATTTACATAAACTCTCAGTGCCCATGGTTGCTGCAGGGCTGCGAGAGCGAGACCTTATCTAGTCATGTTGCTCCGGTTATGTAGGAGGAGGGCGACGTTATGCGGGCCTCGTTCTCCAAAGCGCGCCTAATTGGGCGGTGTACGGTCGTGTCCGTGTTCGGGGCTGAGTTTTTTTTTTTAGACTTCTAGGCTAAAAGGTTTTCGTCAGTTGTTCTTCGCCGAGGATGGGAGTCATATTAACAAAAATGGACTGCTCCCAAAAGCTCAGGGGGGAATTTCATTTTCAAAGTGTAACACCCCCTCTTTTTTTGTGAGCAGTGTAGGTTTTTTAATACGTCCACGAGAACTGGCCCCCTTCCCCCCCCCGGAACGTGAGTGCAGTAACCCTTCTGGACAACAGAGGGCGCCCCTAGAGCACCAGCACTGGATAATGTTTTGATATTCTGCGAATATGCTGCATGCTCGCCGGAGTCAAATGCTGTTGCATCCCAGCACGGGCATCTCAAGCTCCACCGTGCTCCACCGGCACATCATGCGGAGCCCTGTGCTCCCAGGCCTGTATAGCAGCGCTCGTTTTTCTCTCGCAGGCTAACAGCGGTTGGCTCTTATCTCCTGCTTCAAAGCAGATTAGATGGCGATTGATCCTGGTTGGTGGGCTTAATCCAATTAACGGTTCATGAAGATGGATGACAGCGAGGGCTCTAGGTAGGGCTGCTGGATTCCCTTCCCAAATCGGTAGCCGTCCATTAGGACAGTGGCTCCCGAACGTCTTCTGCAGCTCCCGTAGATAAGGCTATCGTCGAGCCGCCTTCCGGTCCAACACACCTACACGTCTTTTTGCTTAAAAAAAATAACGTGACAGATCACCTTCGTGGAGGAATTACAAAACTGACATCCATTAAATTGCTCTACCCCCCCCCCCCCACCACCACCACCAAAATAGCGCCACGCCTTACACTTTGTTTCCCACAGACTCCACTGTTCATTTCTTGCCATCCACCTGTCTAAGCTCCAGAAAAGCCCATATTTGGATCAACGTCTTGGGGACACCCGATCAAGTCTCCAGTTGGACACCCGTAGCGGTACGACCGCTTTATCGTCTGCCCCAGGGCTCGCTAGCTGCCGTGCCGGACCGCCATCTGCATGTTTTCATTTACTTGGCCTCAGAGTCGTACCCACGCCAGGCGTTTGGACGAGCTAGCAAAGGAGTCCTTGTTCCCGTTTTGGAAGGCTCTTCAGGTCTCTAAACAATTATTTACACCCCCGTCTGGTCTCTGGCATCTAACCAGCCTTGAGAGTCCAACTGCCTCCTCCCGTCGCTGTTCGCTTTTTCGCCCTGGTGGCATGCTGAACAGACCAAGGCCAACAACTTCACTGCAGTAAGAAATGAACCGGATCCGGCTGCGTCCTTGACCTGGTCGGACCGCCGACCGGACCTTTGGGATCGTTGTTATGTGACGGGTTCACTTCACACAAGCTGGACCTCCCGTAGGGCCTTATGGATACCTTAAGAAGGCAAGTCGTGGACGTCTTTTAATCAGGATCATGAGATCAGTCTTTGAGGTCAGTGGACCACATGACTCCCGCCTGGTCGCTGGAAGGCTCACCCTGTAACCAAGACAACCTAAAAAACAGTGTTTCCAGCGCTCACGCCGTTGATACCCTGCCATAAACGATGGGTTATACCAGGGTTCCATCCCAGTGACCAGAACACCAGTACTCAAAACCCGACTGGTCCTCTGTGAAGGTGGGCTGCCATATTGGACCTGAAATTGTTTTCCTCTCATGATCCCTGACGCTCGTTGTTCTAAAGAAGGTCCACCATGTGAAGGGTTTTACTTTTATTACGGAAAAGCCAAGGTCTGAGCAATCCTGAAAGCACGGGTTCTCCAGTTTGTTCTTTTAAAAAAATCCTTAAAAGTGTAAGATTCCATAACACGCTCGGTGGGGCGGCAACTCCGCCCGGGTTCGATCATGTCCGGGTCTGCATGTCCTCCCCGTGTCTGCGTGGGTTTACTCCGGGTACTCCGGTTTCCTCCCACAGTCCAAAGACATGC